>APFE031176903.1:36892-47579 GCA_000404065.3 Pinus taeda
CTCCTCCCAGGGTCCAACAAGAAGTCTCCTCTACTTTGACAAGCTTCACTCACTCCCCAATGAAGCCAAAAAGGTATGTGATCTCTCCTCTTAAGCTCAAATAGGAAGTCTTGATTTCACTAGAATTTACCCTCAAAATTTTAGCTTCTAACCTCCTCAGCCACTGACCCAATGCCTCAATTTATAGTGCAATGGAGATCAGTTACCAGGTCCTCCTTCAAAGGGATAGAATCCTCCTTCAAAGGGATAGCTCCTCTTAACAAGGGATTAGTTTCTCCTCTTATGGGATGGATGCATGAACCACTTGGAGTGAACAATCCACGTAACAAATGCTTCTAGAAAAGTCTAGAATTAACCCAAGATGAGTTTTTTAAGATAAAGATTGTGCCTTTTTACTTTTATAGGGGTACGCATCCTCCCCTTTACATACAGAGTGTATAAGTACACAGATAACTTGAACAAAAGGTGCGGGCCCGCAAGAAAAAGTAAGAGAAAGTGCGGAACCAGAGTTACATTGCTTTTTTGATGTCTTTCTCTCATTTCTCAAGCTTGTTTTGAAGAGATGAGGTTTAAGACTTGCTTAGGAAGCTGGTATAGGTAATGATAGACCTACACCGACTGCAAATAATCAAGGTGACGATATTTTTGTGTAACAATAGGCAAATAGGTATACCATTCATGAAATGAACAGACATGATTTGGATAACCAGCGATAGAAGAGAAATCCATTGGGGCAAATTTGTTCACCAAGAATGCAGGAATGGCCATTTAGAAAAACTCCCTCTATGAGTGATTGTAGGTTGAGAGGTAGGGAAAGCTTTCAGATTTTGTAGTATCAGAGTGAGTATGAGGATGCTTGAAATCCAGGATGATCAAATAGATATATGGATAGTGGAGTTGCCAAGATGTTTACCATAAAACTAACAGTGGAGTCGCCAAGCTGAGAGATCTTCAACCCACACTTCCCTTGCTCACCTAATAGAGGAAATGTAAAATTTTGTTATACCCGGGGAAATGTATTATAATCTCTTCCCCGACAACAGCACAAGAAAGATGTTGCTGCTTCAAATCACGCCAGCAACGCAAGTGTTGAAGGAGAGTTAGAAATCCTCCTAGAGATAGCCTCTGGGTTGATTGCAGACCAGTGCCTAAGACATCTTAAATAGAGGAGTGCATGGAAGATTATGAGTGGGGTTTACGTTGCACTCAAATTGTCACGTAAGTAAATAGATAATAAAAGGGGCTTGGTTCAATAGTCCTTCATTAAGGTAGACTCAAACCAACACATGGATCAAAATGCAGGTGGTATATTGGGGGGATCTCAAAGAGAAATGTCTTCCTCTGGTGGCCAACATACAACAATGAGACAGCTTAATACTGAATTTGTAGAGATGGTGGAGAGTAGGAGAGGAAGGAGGGAGATATATGCTTAGGGTTGTAGTAAACAGAATCCTCGGCGACAATGTTCCAGTAGAAATATGGAAGAGGAAGGAGGTGGAGTGATAGAAATAGTGGAGCACAAAAGAAGGTTTTAGGTCCAATATAATATGGTCTCATTGTCTGCCAATAGAATAAGTAAATTTGAGCTAACCTAGGTACTGCAGGTTAATAAAATACACCAGTAAATCTGTAATTTCTACAGGTATTGTATGCTAGTGAATAACACCAGTAAATCTAGATTATGCTACAGCATAAGTAAATCTATGCTCATACAGTTACTGCAGGTTAATCCAATAACACAAGTAAATCTGTAGTTACTACAGGTACAATAAGCTATTGAATAACACAAGTAAATATGTAATACACACAAGTGTTGTTCTCTATTTAACAACCAAGATAAATCCATGAATCAGAGATAAACCAACAACTCATTACAACATTTCAAAGGAGGAAAAACATATTATGAAATGAGATTACATAAGGGAAAACATATTGCACATTGATCATGCTTTGAATCACCAGCGGGTGTCATCAATCCAATATGAGTCCAACATACCAGTCCTTAACATTCGTCACAACATTAGTAAATTCCCCCATCAATAAGCAAATAGAACCAAAATGGCATCTCAAAATTCAGACCACTCGGGTGAGAAATTCTGGAACCATCCAACCCTTGTTAAAGTGTTGATTCGCCCTTTTTATAAGAAGAGGGGGGGGTGGAATTACAATTTACAAATATCTCGGCCCAGGGCCAGTTATTTGATAGACTAGCTACTTGGGCTTGCAATGGCACTATTGCCCAAAAATATTACAATAGGGATCTGCTCCTTTTCTTGGAAATAAATGGAAATTGAAAAACTAATGAAAGAAGGAGGAAAATGGAAAGATGAAGGAGGAGGTGTCCCTTTGTTCTCCTAGTGGAGGCCCTTGATCAAGCCATGTCCCTATTGTGATGCGTTCCTCTGTTGCGGAGCCATTTTCTATCTTTTTTTCATTTACTACGTAAACGACCAGTTCTATAGAATAGGGAGTGGGTCGTTGCAAGTGCCTGTCTTGGCAGTCCTTTTTTGTGTAGAGGAGTGAGGCTCCATGTCGAGCCATTAAGTCTTCTTGAGCCTCCCACACTAGTTCACCACTGCACCATACTCTTATTCAATGCTTCAGCTTCTGACCCATACACCTTTACTTCCCTATACCGTGCTCTCGGAGCCTTATTGTAACCGGGGTCTTTACTCTTGCAGACACTACAGAATAGCAAGTTTCAAAGTTCCTTAGACCCCTTGAGTTTATCCCCTTACTTCTTTTATTATCATATGGTTGGGGGCTATAACCAGGGGCTTAGCCCTTAGGCGTTAAGGCCTTCGGGCTCTTGTCCAGGGGGGGGGGGGCTTTTTCCTTTGCTACATAGAATACCACATCCCAATGCTTGATATGCTTTACCTTTGGTGTCTCCCTTTCTAACTTGCGATCATCAATCAACAGGATCGGTCCCACCAAAGATATCGCAATTGCAACCCCAGAGAGGGGGAGATTTTACCTTATTTCTCAGTGTTGGTTGACTGTCCAGACACAGGATCTTTACAGGCCCGATCACATAATATATCATGTCCGAGAGGATCCTCGCATATCACAATCGCATGCCGGGAGGGACTAAGGTGGAGGAGAACTTTAACTTGTGCGACCATCAATCGTCGATCTACAGGGGAGACGTCATCACTGCCATGTGTCATCCTATAAGTGGTGACATGTGTCACCCAAAAATGCCCCCATAGGACCCCTAAAAGCGTCGAAGTTGAGTGACACATGTCCCCTGTATGGCCATGTCACCTTTCGTACTGCCATGTGGAAGAGAGAGAAAGGGTCCGCCTAGCCTTGGTTTTTCCATGAAACTCCTTTGTAAACTAATTTCATCCTTCCCCGATGCTTTTACACTGGATCAAAAAATTGGCAATTCACGGGGCATTTAAAGTGGTAACCTATCTGTTCTGCTGATCGTTCATATCACAGGGTTGCGGGACTACAAGATTGCAATGTGCGGGGATGCGGGGTTGCGATGTGCAGAATTGCGAGATGCAGGGCTTTGACAAAGCCAATATGTAGGATTCACTATGCCTGGACCCCCTGACCTCTGATATGCAATACATAGCTCTGCTCGGACCCACCAATAGCGGATTGGCCACGTTTTGCCAATATGCCCAATTTGTGAGATGCCTTGGTCCTTTGAGCTTTCCTCTTTGTTTTCTAGCTTTTCAAAGGTCCGCTTCTGTATGCTTTAACTTCTGATCCAGAATTTCATTCTTAGACTTCCATATACTGTTGGAAAGCTATTTCTGAGTATTTTGCAGTGGAAGGGGTGCAATTAAGCTCTAATATCTTCTGTGGCTTGGGAAATGGCTTCAACTTCACTACTATTTTGCACTATTTTCATAGCCGCAATCATATTTAGCAGAGTGACAAAAATGATATTGATGGAGAAGTAAATATTGAAGCATAACTTGTTAGTTCCCTAGAAGAAATTGATAGAGTCAAAGGTAAGATAAAATTTAGAAGGTGCTATTGTATAAATATGAGAAGAAAAATGATCGCAGTCTTGATGAAACAATAGTCTCCATCCTAAAGACGCAAATATAAGAGGCGACAAGGATGGAAGAAGTAGTTAGAAGTGAGTTGAAAGAAAAGGAAGAATATTATGAAATGATAAAAGAAAAATGTGTTTCCTTCATAAAGGAACTAGATGAATAAAATGCACAATTGAATGAAAGCTTGAATTTTGGAAAGAGTATCGAAATATTAGAATATATTCTTAGCTATCAAATGTTACCTTTCATTAATATAAGTATTGGCTACAAAAAAAAATCATAAGACCTCTGAGGGACAATCAAGCACAAATCCATCAAAAAAGGAAAATTCATAAGATACCAAAAGCTAAGTTGATTTCTTAAAATCCCCTTCAACAATGAAAGCAACACTATGAAAGGAGATGAAGACCAACAATGACTTAAGGTTTCTCATAAGTTCAAAAAGAATGAATTCAAAATAGTTGCTCCACCAAATAGTCCTTTCACATCTTTGTATCAACATCTCTTCTTTAGTTATTGCTTTTCATGTAACAATTTTGGTTATAAAGCAACAAATTATAGAGATTTTGTAAGAAATGATCATGTGAGAAACAAAAAACAAAGGATCTTATAAGACCTCAAAGAATGGTTTTGTGGGAAGTAAAACTAATGAAGGTGGTGTTTGAAGATACAACTCATTTTCACCCCTTTGAGATCATGTTGAATGTTATAAGTGAAATAATTATGGGCACAAGGCATGTGATTGTAAAATAAGAACATTAAGGTTTCCTAAGCAATGCAAGGAAGAATATTTTACCAAGCATAGAGAACAATGCAGAAAGGTATGGAAAAGGAAATGAGAAAAACAAGAGGAATGTGGATTTTATCTATATGCTCAAATCAAATCAAGAAAATGATTTATTAAAAGTGGATGTTCAAAACACATGACATAATATCATAATAAATTTCTTACTCTAAAAGAATAAAGGAGGCATGTTTACCTTTGCAGATGATGCATCAACAAGGATAGATGGAAAGGGCACACTTAGTCTTAATCATGGAAAGACTAAAACATGGAATTACCTATATGTTGAAGGTCTAAGACATAATATTATAAGTGTATGTCAAATGTGTGATAGAGGATATGATCTCATATTTCATACTAAAGAATGTGAAATAAGGAAAGAAGGTTTAGGAATATTTTGGTAAAAGAAATCAAGACTTCAAGTAATGTATATGTCCTCAATGAAGTTAATGTTGGATTTGGAACCTGATTATCTCCCTTATTCATAGGTCTTGTTTCAGCCGCGTTTAGATCCCAATCCCTGATTGAGGGGTGTGGGGGGTATTCCCCCCCACTATTTCTACTTGGGGGGTCCAAGGGGGGTGGTTGCATGTTTAGAGCCCTCCCTAGTGGGGGTTCAGGGGCGTCACCCCTTAAGCTAAAAATAGATGAAAATTTTCCTTGTAAAATGTTGTGATTTCATAGTCAATCTAGTCATTCACTAGGAAGATGATATGACAGTAGAAGTTATGTTTAATTTAGGGTTTTTTTCCCTAGAAAACAACCCCTCGGTTTATATGAGGGAATTGTATTGTAGATGTGTATTACTATTCTGATTGAAAAAAGAGAGGATACTGTGTGAGATTGAAGAGGAAATTACAATGGATTTGTTGTAGGTTGTATCTCTTCATTTTGTTGGATAATATAAAAGGAAGGACTCATTGTTTCTCTGTGGGTGTAGCCAAAATTGGGTGAACCGCATATATATGTGTCTCTCTTGTTCTATGCATTTATGTATTTGTGTTTCCCCACAAGAGAAGGGTTCTTGGTTCGAGTAGGAGTGATGCAAAAAGATGGTAGGTTTAGGTTGAGAAATTTAATGGCCAAAACTATCATCTATGGAAGATGCAGATGGAAGATTATTTGTATCAAAAAGATATGTACCTACCATTGAGTGGAAATACAAAGGAGCCGACTATTATGTCAGATGAAGAATGGGAGATTCTTGACAGAAAATAATTATGAACAATACGAAGGAAATAACAACAGAAGGAATAATGAGGGTTTCGGCGAAACTATATATGAAAATTCCTTAGCCTTGAATAAGGTATATGAAAATTCCTTAGCCTTGAATAAGGTATTTCTTATGAAGTGTTTGTTTAATATGAAGATGGCAATAATTAGGGCTGTTTTAAATTGTTGGAAAATTGTGGGGTTAGTGTTTATGTTTTCTAAATTTTCCCTTGAGTTCAAGATTCAAATTACTTTTTGTTTGCCGGATGATGTGCAAGTTAGACTAGAATTTGATTTTTAGGTTGCTAGGGGCTCTCTCTGAAATTTCTAGTGTTGCACCTCGAAGTTTAAGAATGTTTGAATTGCCAATTTATGTTTGTTCATTAATATACCATATATTGCACCCAACAATAGAAAAAGGAGAAAAGGTTGGTACATTGTATTTATACAATGGTATTTCTAATTATGTTAATGATTTAACCTCCACAGAACTATATATAACACTTTGGCATCATAGGCTTGGGCACATCAATGAGAAGAGGATGCAAATTCTTCACTTGAGAAATTTGTTGTCAAGTCTAAAACATGTTTATTTGGATTTCTGTGAAAAATATGTTTATGGAAAATATAAGAGATTCAGATTTATCAGAGATGGGAAGGAAAAGAAGAGCGAAAAATTAGAGCTTGTGCATATAGATGTATGGGGACCTGCTCAGGTATCATCTCTCGGTGGATCTTGCTATTATGTTACTTTTATTGATGATGAAAATAGGAAAACCTAAATTTATTGTATTCAAAATAAATATGATGTATTTGATACTTTCATGAAATGGAAATATTTGGTTGAGAATGAGACAGGAAAGAAGTTGAAGTGTCTCAAATCAGACAATGGACGTGAATAATGTAGGAAAGAGTTTGATAACTAATGTTCAAAGCACGAAATTCTTAGAGAGAAGACAATTTCAGGAACACCACAGGAAAATGGCATGTTAGAAAGGATGAACAAGACAATAATGGAGCATGCAAGGTGCATGAGATTACATGTAGGATTTAGCTTACAATTTTGGGCATATGTTGTACACATTGTTGTTTATCTAATAAAAAGAGGGCCTTCAAGTTCCTTAGATGGTGGTATTCCAAAGGAGGCATGGATAGGTAAAAAGGTAAACCAATCATTTTTAAATACTTTCGGTTGTGAAGCCTTTGTCCACATTAATAAAGGAAATAGAACAAAGCTTGAGGAAAAATAAAAGAAATGTACCTTTATTGGATTTGGTGTAAATGATTTTGGGTTATCACTTATATGATTATGAAAATCACAAAATAGTTAGGAAAAAATATGTCATATTCAATGAAAAGGTCTTGTATAAGGATCAGATGCAAGAAAGAAATAGGAAAAAGAAAACAAAGAATACATAGTGCTTGATGAGATCACAGAAAAAGTAAAGGTGCATGAAAATCAAAATAATCAGTAGCCACAACAACAACATGCACCTGAAACACCTAAAATGAGTGTTATAATATATACTAGGATAAGTTGATGTTCAAACATTTTGGAGGTCCAAACACTGTTGGATATGCTGATGTAGATATGGGAGGTGATATAGATAACAAGAGGAGCACCACAAGGTATGTGTTTACTGTAGGTGGAACAATTGTGGGTTTTGAAATTGCAAAACATTGTTTCACTTTCAACAATGAAAGCAGAGTATGTTGTTGCTACAGAGGCTAGTATATAAATGATTTGGCTACAAAGGTTTATGGATGAGTTTGGAAAGAAGTAGGAGATGAATAGTTTATATAGTGATAGCCAGAGTTCCATTCATCTTGCAAATAATTTAGCTTTTCATTCTAAGACTAAACATATACAAATTGGATATCATTTCATACAGTTAGTTTTGGATGATGAATAGTTGAAGCTAGAAAATATACACACTAGCCAAAATCTTGTAGATATGTTGAAAAAGGTTGTAACTAGGGAGAAATTGAGCTACTCCTCAATTTCAATTGGCATTCAAGAATGATGATAAATATGAGAAACAACCAAGTCCAAAGTAGAAGGATTGTCCAGTAAGTGAAGCAACGATGGAGTTGATATAATCAGTCTCCAAGTGGTAGATTTTTGGATGTGGAACCTAATAATATTTATGATTTAAAGGTCTTGTTTTAGCCACCTTTGAATCCCAATCCTCGATCGGGAGGTGGCTGCATGTTTGGAGCCAGCGCCGCCCACCCCGCCCCCCCCTAACAAGGGTTTGGGGGAAACACCCCTAAAGCTAAAAATAGATGAAATTTTTCCTTGTAAAATATTGTAATTTTGTAGTCAATCTGGGTCATTAGTTATGTTATCACTCAAGAAAAAATATTTTAAATTCTAAACATTAATTTTTTAAATTTGTCAAAGGGTTGGTGTCAGTTTTGGGTCTAATCTTTTCATCTTGTTTTAGAGTCTTGTTGGTATGTTTAAATAAAGGTAAACACTCCGTTTTCATCCATCACTGGTCTCACATCACACCTAAGCTCCATATGTCAATCCTATTTCAAAGTTCTTATGTGCAGCGAAACTGTCTAGGTGTTTTCGTAGCGCAAAACCCAGTCTAGGAGTTTTCGTAGCGCAAAACCCAGACTTTGCACTGGCTGCGCTATGAAATCAGGGATTCATGCAGATCCGTGTCAAATGTCATCCAACTGTCAAATCTACTAGAATTTGTTAGATTTTCATCAAATTTTGTCAATCCATACACCTTGCCTATCACATTCAACTGCTCATTCTTATCATTAGGTTCGTTAGGTGTCTTGGTGCACTCAGGTTTCAAATTTCAAAAAAAGAGCCAAGTATTTTCAGTTATGATTATGTATGGGTTCATCTATGAGAAGCAAATTGACAAGCACTTAATCAGAATTCTTTGAAGTCCAAGAGAAATAGCTTCCCTTTTCATTTCAAGGGAGGCAATGATCGAGATTAAGATGGTGCAAGCTCTTTCAATTTCCATCTTGTAGGAATTCCATGGAGTTTTTTACAGAAAAGAAGGATCATAGGTCAGGTAGGTGTCTAATATTGAACAAGATTTCAAACAGGTTGGCTATTGGAGATTCTGCGAAAAACTTCAAGGAGGCCACATGCAAGTCACCAAAGAATTTGCTTCCAATTTCACATGATTTAATTCAAAGTTTGGAGTGCTTGAATTACCAATATCTCCAGAGGTTATATTTTCAGTCACTGAAATCCCAAGAAAGACAATTTTAAAAAAGAGAACTATGTGTTTTTGACTCACACAGCAGTTTCATAGCGCACTACGAAACTGCTGAAGGTGACAGTTTTGTTTTTGAGGATCTACCTTGAAAGAAAGAGAGGATTATTTTGAAAAGGATGTTGTTGCAGAGGTGAAATAATATCACTTGAGAAGTTCGATCCCTAATCAAAAGGTAAATTCAAGAAATGAAGACATATACACATACCAAACCTTGCGCTACGAAATCATTGAAGCAGCCTTTTTCAGGAGAAAATTTGTTTTAAGTAGTCTACTTCCAGGAGGTCTCCAGAGCAACTGAAAGAATATTTTGGAAAATTGAAAGAGGTTTTTATTCCTAAAATACTGATATAGAAAAACCTCTTTCCGTTTCTTCAAATTAATTATGAGCGGGGAGAAATGGGTGACTAACCTTGCGCTACGAAACTACTGTAGGTGCAAGTTTTTCACAGGCATATTTCTCTGTTTTACACCTGTTTTTCAATGACACATTCTGGGAGGTAGGGAAGGTGTTTCAAAAACCCAATAGAGGTTTATGTTCAGCATGGATTGGTTCAAAAAATCCTCCTTCATGTTTTCTAAATACGTTTTTTGTGAGAAGTTATGAGCTCTGTCCCAAGACCCATTTTTCAGCCAGAACAGAGCAAGGGACAGTCTCCTAGTTTCTAGGAACATCAAAAGGATGAGTCATCAAGGGCCAGCTAGAAGGTTATGAGCACCATAAATTTCGAATTCATGGATTTTTAGGTGTCAAATAATGTTTTAAATGTTCAGATAAGGTTTTTGTAATCATAATAAGGAGTTACACTCCTAGTTGTATTAGGTCTCTAGGACTCCTAGTTAGTTGTCCTTTGTATTAAATAGTTAGTTTTAAGTGTCAATAGGTGTCAAATTATGAGGAATTAGAATTCCCCTCATGCTAGAGGAAGGAATCTACATGAAATATATATATGGGAGAAGAACTAATGTATTAAGGGTTGGAAAATGTTAGAGAACAAGACTACTTTTGTAAATGCTATGTAGGGATTGATATATACAGAAGTAGTTGGACTTTTCTGAAGCTAAGATTCTTAGTGTACTTGAGTGAGCTTCATATTTTATCTTTGATATGCTTTACTTCCATATTCTTAATGCTTATTACTTAGAGTTCATGGAGGAACATGCTCTGACTTCCTTTAAGTGTTAAACTATGGTGAATTGAGTTATTGGGTCCTACCTTTGGATGTTTTTCTTCAATGTTTTAATACTTATTACTCAGAATTCATGGTTACTCATGCTCTGACTTCCTTTAGGAATTAAAATCTGATCTATCACTTTAAATTCTTTCCTTTTGAATACCTTGATGTATCATTACTCAGAATTCATGCCCACATGCTCTGACTCCTATGAACTTCAAGTTATTGAGACTTTCTTGAATGTGT
>APFE031176903.1:47812-63975 GCA_000404065.3 Pinus taeda
TTGAATGTGTCACTCTTTCATTGAAGTATATACAAGCCTCAGTTTTATAAGAAGAGCTATTTGTTATCTTTATCTCTGCCACTAACTCCATAGCCCAATGGTAGCAAGTCTCCATCTTCCAATCTACAAACATATAAAATCACAAACCATAGAGTTAGCCATATATCTCAATCACAATTGCAAATCTTAAACCCTTTGAGAGAGCCCTCTCAGGCTAAGGAGGCTAAGCCTTAGCTAAAAGATTGGTCTGAAATAGTTACTTGAAGTCTTCCTGGTCTACAGGCTTCCAAGACCTGATTTTGAGATAACATTTTGGTGCGTCTGCTGGGAGTCTGAAGATTATTCATTCCCGAAATCAAGAGGTTGAACTTCTGAAGGTAGCAGGAGCTCAGACATCGTTTTGAGGCTGCAAAACTACCTTGGCGACTCCACACTTCGAATAATAAATTGAAAGGTGACTCCACTGCTAGAATATCAGTAGCTTGATGAAGTTACAAGATGAGTTCCACTGCAAGAATGAATGCCAGGTATGCTCCTATGAATCGGTCTCATATCCCTAGTTTTCCAAATCCTATACCAAAGGTTGATTGGTTAGCGGATCTTCCAATATTCAAAGATGAAAAGAAGGAAAATGTTGCTCTTCATTTGGTTAGGTTCCATATGCATGTACGCACTCTTAAGGTTCATTTCCCTGAAGATTGTCTCATGAGGATGTTTATGACCACTTTAGAAGGAAAAGCATGGTCTTGGTATAAAAGTTTGGAAAATGGTTCAATATATTCACTTGCTAATTTTCATGATGAATTCTATGAGATGTATAAAGAATGTTATCCTTCCTTATTGCTGCTCAAAGATTGTTGTAAACATTCTTTAAGTCTTATTCAGTGTTTGGAGGATTGTTATGAGGATGATGAATTTATGGATGAAGAAATTTTAGAGGCTCTTCATAACAATGCATTTCAACACCAAGAAAAAAGTATAACATCCCATGAAATGCAACATGAAAATAAGCAGGGGTTTACTTATGAAAACCATGTTCAATCCTTTGATATTGATGTAGAGATGCAGCAGACTTTCCAGTATTTTGATCATAAAGAATATGAAATTGATTGCAAACCCCATGAAGAAGTACTGGAAGATATATTTTATAACCTTCAGGCAGAGGAAAAGGTTGTTCAGTTTTGTGATTCCTTGCAGCAGCTTACATCAATGAATGATCATAATAAGGAGGAAAATTACATTGTTTGTGGGCATCATTTAGAAAAGCAGTTGGATAGCATATGAAAGGAATTTTGTGTGGATGAGGATCGATTGTCTATAGAATGTTATGATGATCATCAAAATAACCATGTTCTCTTTCACCCTATAAATGAATACATGGCAAAGTTTTGCACGTCAGTATTTCATTTTCATTTGCTTTATGAAGATCAGGTACATTATGAGTTGATTTGGTCATCTCACTACCATGGTCATTTTGAGGTCGAATGGAGTCAAGAGCCTCCAATATCAGATAAGACAAATGATTGCCTACATTGGAAATTTCAAATTGATTGAGCTGAAAGAAGTTTAAATTGATAGGGTAGGTAGGTAGGAAAATCCAAATAAGCTCAAGGTTGACTGAGCATTTTTCAGTACATATAGATTTCTTTCTCCTACAGTGATCATCAAGCTTAAGCCTGAGGTGAAGGTCCAAGAAGCTTGAAGGGGATGGTTGTCAAGCAAATCTATGTTTGTTATAAAGAGGACAAAGCACTGGACCTGCATGTTCTTAGTGTACCACGGGGGCACACTATCCCAAGTGGAACCACCTGTTATCACTCAAGAAAAAATATTTTAAATTCTAAACATTAATTTTTTAAATTTGTCAAAGGGTTGGTGTCAGTTTTGGGTCTAGTCTTTTCATCTTGTTTTAGAGTCTTGTTGGTATGTTTAAATAAAGGTAAACACTCCGTTTTCATCCATCACTGGTCTCACATCACACCTAAGCTCCATATGTCAATCATATTTCAAAGTTCTTATGTGCAGCGAAACTGTCTAGGTGTTTTCGTAGTGCAAAACCCAGTCTAGGAGTTTTCGTAGCGCAAAACCCAGAATTTGCACTGGCTGCGCTACGAAATTAGGGATTCATGCAGATCCGTGTCAAATGTCATCCAACTGTCAAATCTACTAGAATTTGTTATATTTTCATCATAAATTGTCAATCCATACACCTTGCCTATCACATTCAACTGCTCATTCTTATCATTAGGTTCGTTAGGTGTCTTGGTGCACTCAAGTTTCAAATTTCAAAAAAGGAGCCAAGTATTTTCAGTTATGATTATGTATGGGTTCATCTATGAGAAGCAAATTGAAAAGCACTTAATCAGAATTCTTTGAAGCCCAAGAGAAGTAGCTTCCCTTTTCATTTCAAGGGAGGCAATGATCGAGATTAAGATGGTGCAAGCTCTTTCAATTTTCATCTTGCAGGAATTCCATGGAGTTGTTTACAGAAAATAAGGATAATAGGTCAGGTAGGTGTCTAATATTGAACAAGCTTTCAAACAGGTTGGCTGTTGGAGATTCTGCGAAAAACTTAAAGGAGGTCACATGCAAGTCACCAAAGAATTTGCTTCCAATTTCACATGATTTAATTCAAAGGTTGGAATGCTTGAATTATCAATATCTCCAGAGGTTATATTTTCAGTCACTGAAATCCCAAGAAAGACAATTTTAAAAAAGAGAACTATGTGTTTTTGACTCACACAGCAGTTTCATAGCGCACTACGAAACTGCTGAAGGTGACAGTTTTGTTTTTGAGGATCTACCTTGAAAGAAAGAGAGGATTATTTTGAAAAGGATGTTGCTGCAGAGGTGAAATAAGATCACTTGAGAAGTTCAAGCCCTAATCAAAAGGTAAATTCAAGAAATGAAGACATATACACATACCAAACCTTGCACTACGAAATCACTGAAGCAGCCTTTTTCAGGAGAAAAACTGTTTTAAGTAGTCAACTTCCAGGAGGTCTCCAGAGCAACTGAAAGAATATTTTGGAAAATTGAAAGAGGTTTTTATTCCTAACATACTGAAATAGAAAAAATATTTCCGTTTCTTCAAATTAATTATGAGCTGAGAGAAATGGGTGACTAAACTTGCACTACGAAACTGTTGTAGGTGCAAGTTTTTCACAGGCATATTTCTCTGTTTTACACATGTTTTTCAAAGACACATTCTGGGAGGTAGGGAATGTGTTTCAAAAAACCAATAGAGGTTTTTTTTCAGCATGGATTGGTTCACAAAATCCTCCTTCATGTTTTCTAAATACGTTTTTTGTGAGAAGTTATGAGCTCTGTCCCAAGACCCATTTTTCAGCTAGAACAGAGCAAGGGACAGTCTCCTAATTTCTAGGAACATCAAAAGGATCAGTCATCAAGGGCCAGCTAGAAGGTTATGAGCACCATCAAGTTCGACTTCATGGAGTTTTAGGTGTCAAAGAATGTTTTAAATGTTTAGATAAGGTTTTTGTAATCATAATAAGGAGTTACACTCCTAGTTGTATTAGGTCTCTAGGATTCCTAGTTAGTTGTCCTTTGTATTAAATAGTTAGTTTTAAGTGTCAATAGGTGTCAAATTATAAGGAATTTGAATTCCCCTCATGCTGGAGGAAGGAATCTACATGAAATCTATATATGGGAGAAGAACTAATGTATTAAGGGTTGGAAAATGTTAGAGAACAAGACTATTTTTGTAAATGCTATGCAGGGATTGATATATACAGAAGCAATTGGACTTTTCTGAAGCTAAGATTTTTAGTGTACTTGAATGAGCTTCATATTTTATCTTTGATATGCTTTACTTCCATATTCTTAATGCTTATTACTCAGAGTTCATGGAGGAACATGCTCTGACTTCCTTTAAGTGTTAAACTATGGTGAATTGAGTTCTTGGGTCCTACCTTTGGATGTTTTTCTTCAATGTTTTAATACTTATTACTCAGAATTCATGGTTACTCATGCTCTGACTTCCTTTAGGAATTAAACTCTGATCTATCACTTTAAATTCTTTCCTTTTGAATACCTTGATGTATCATTACTCAGAATTCATGCCCACATGCTCTAACTCCTATGAACTTCAAGTTATTGAGACTTTCTTGAATGTGTCACTCTTTCATTGAAGTATATACAAGCCTCAGTTTTATAAGAAGAGCTATTTGTTATCTTTATCTCTATCACTAACTCCATAGCCCAATGGTAGCAAGTCTCCATCTTCCAATCTACAAACATATAAAATCACAAACCATAGAGTTAGCCATCTATCTCAATCACAATTGCAAATCTTAAACCCTTTGAGAGAGCCCTCTCAAGCTAAGGAGGCTAAGCTTTAGCTAAAAGATTGGTCTGAAATAGTCACTTGAAGTCTTCCTGGTCTGCAGCCTTCCAGGACCTGATTTGAGATAACAAGTTAGGTGGATGATCTTATGGTAGAATTTATATTTAATTTAGGGAATTTTCCCTAGAAGGCAACCCCTTGATTTATATGAGGGAATTGTATTGCAGATATGTATTATTATTCTGAGCGAGAAAGAAAGAGGAGATTGTGTGGGATCGAAGAGGAAATTCCAATGGATCTATTGTAGGTTGTATCTCTCCATTTGGATGGATAATATAAAAGGAAGGATTGGTTGTTTCATCGTAGACGTAGCCCAAATTTGATGAATTGCATATATCTTTGTCTGTCATGTTCTATGCATTTCTGTATTTTTGTTTCTGCAATATTTTGTTTATTTCATTAATTCGTTAATTAATTTATAACAGTTTAATGGGAAATTGTTTGATGTCCCTCTTAATAATCAGTAAAGGAAAGGGTAAGCTCATGGGGAGCATTCATTTTTTCAATATTGATCTCAAAGGGGAAGAAGTTTTAGATAGATAAAGAAGTTGCAGACAGGGGGAGTAAGCCTTTTCCATTGATGTTAAAGGGGTGGGAAACTACAGACAGAGTGAGTTCTTTAATAGAAATGCACAAACATATAGGGTTTCGATTAATGAAAAGGAGGATATTTTGAATTTTTTGTTGTCATTGACGCCAAATTTGGGGAGAGACTAAGAATGCCAAAGTTAGGGGGAGATCAAAATGGATACTCAACTAAAGGTAAGGGAGTACTACAATATTGTTGTAGAATTAATTAAGGGTTTACATCAATGACAAAGGGGGCTATTGTTGGAAGTATTATTTCCATTGGTGTTAAGGAGCATGGGATACTATAAATTTCCACAATAAAGATTGCAAGATCAAGATTGTTGGAAATATTGTTTGGAAGCCCAATATTTTCTTGATACCCATTTTGGATACCCTATCTTTGAAGGTATTTTTACTCTAAATAGCTAGATAAAATGGAAGAATAATATATATTGTTGAAAATATTATTATGATGTCCTTCCAATGGTACATGTAACTCCCTCTAACTCCACAGGAATGAGAAGATATGAAATATTCTACGAAGATGATTTAGCCAGAAAGTATAGGTCATCCTAGCCAATTTCATAAGTTAGGCCCATAAGTGAACATAGAAATACTATAAATAAATGATAGGTGAGTGAATTTGAATACCATCTAAGAAAGAAGAGATTTGAGGTGTTCAACAAAATTTGGGGAATACTCTTGGGGTCTTAAAGATGGAGAAACAATGTTATTAGTGGAGTAAATGAATCATCTTGGAATATTGTCTATAACTTTTTTTCTTTGGGATATTTTAGACCATAAAACCTAAAGGAGAGAGGGGAGATATTCATGTACCAATTGTAAAAATTTCATATTTTGGTTCATTGCATTTTCAGGGATATGATCTAAGGAAGTTAGGGTTCCTGAATGTTCTTGAAACCTGCCTCATACAGGTCATCTCGCCATTTATGTTATAGCTTTTCTTGTGTTATAATTTAGACCATGAAACTTTAATGAGATAAAGGGGAGTTCATTGTGTACCCATGGTATAAATTTCATACTTTGGTTCATTGTAATTTCATAGATATGCTCTAAGCAATTGAGGGTTCATGAATGCTCCCAAAATCTCCTTCAAATGGGTTAGCTAGCATTTTCACTATAACTTTTCTCTAATGAATTAGAGCATGGAGCTTGGAGGAGATAGAGGAGACTAGACCTTATTTTAATTGTGGTAGAAATTTTAGAATTGGACTCGCTATAATTTTAGAGATATGATCTCAGTAATTTAGGGTTCCTTAATGCTCCTAAAAGCTGCTTCAAATAGGTTAGCATGACATTTTCACTATAACTTTTCTTCTAGGATAATTCAGATTGTGAAACTAAGATGAGATAGGGGGGAAAAATTCATGTACATATGGTAGAAATTGAATACTTTGTTTCGCCATGATCGAGATATGATTTGAGAAAGTTATAGTTTTTTAATGATCCTAAAATATGTTTTAAACATGTTACTTTGGATTTTTTTCTACAACATATTTTTTGGGACTTTTCAGATGGTGAAAATTTCAAAGGTCGAAGGAGACAAACATAAGTTCTTCAGGTAAAATTTCAAAATCATTTTTGCAAAATTGTAACATGGCATGTTGTACAAGTTTTTTCTCAAAAAGACGTGAAAAACAACAAGTTTTGGGAGAATCGGATCTAGTGAAGGCAAAAGTAGCAAGCAAAGCTGGTGAAAGCTAAAGAAGTAAGATAACCTAGTGAAGGTAGAAGCAACTAACAAACTTAATGAAGGTAGAAGTAGTAACCAGACTCTGTGAAGTAGGTTGGTGCCTACAAATATTTACAATATAGGGGATTGGTGTATCTTTTAGGTTTTTGCCTACTAATCTTACATCAGAGGGGATTGGTGTCTCATGTAAGATGGTTCCTACAAATCTTGCAAGCAAAAATTTTTGGTATCTCATGTAAGAGAGTGCCTACAAATATTGCAGCAGAGAGTATTGGTTTCATTTATAGGTTAGTTCCTATAAACCTTGCAGCAAAGGGGATCGATGTCTCTTATAGGTTGATCCCTACAAATCTTGTAGCAAGGGGGATTGATGTCTCCTTTAGGTTGGTGCCTACAAATATTGCACCAGAGGGGATTGGTGTCTCTTGTAGTTTGGTGCCTACAAATATTGCGGTAGGGGGGATTAGTGTTTCTTGTAGTTTGGTTCCTACAAAGTTTGTACCAATAGGTTGGTGCCTATAAGTTTTTATATATATGTTGGTGCCTACGAAGATCTATTATAAAGAAGTTTTTATTTATATATTGTGTTCCATATGAAAAATTCTTTGGTTATGACTCATGAATGTTTAAATAAGTAAATGTTTTTAATATACAGATTCACCCTACCCACTTGTTATCACTCTAAAGTTTCCCTAGATTTGTTATCTTGTGTCAAAGAAATATTAGAGGTAACCACAAACCTAATTTTGAGATCAGGATCTGACCTTCCTAATGCTCAGAGAGGGCTCTCTCTTTATGTTTTAACTTTGTTGAGTTAATTGATTCTAGGCTAGTTATTTAAGCTTTGATTGGGTTTTGATTTTGATTTGGTGGTGGAATCACTAACTTAGATGGATAGAGGGATGTCCTTTACCATTGTGCTATGGGGTCAAGTGTCAAGAAAATGAGACTTAATCAAGTTCTAAAGATAGTGTTTACAGGGCAAGGTAGTTGAGTCAATTCAAATATTTTAGGCTGGAGGGTGAAGTGGTTTTCAATCGGGGTCAAGGAGCAATTAAGGATTCCTCAAAGCAAATAATGAGGGAAATGATAAAGGTCAATCGAAACTAGGGAGCAATGAATGATTCCCTACTTTGGATATCAGAAGAAAACATTAAAGTGAATAATTGTTTAGGACAGAGTGTACTTAAACAAATTATGTAATAATATTCCAGTTATTTCATTCAATTTTAGATAACATGCAAGTATCTGAAACACTTAAGAAGATAACAATTTGACAAACAGAAAATACTTCACTAAAGTGGCCCAACACGTGAATCTTGTAATGCAATGCCTTTATTACTCAGTCCAGTCCATTGACTTGAAAAATGATATAATGAACCCTTAGGATTCAGATCAATACAACTAGAGAAATTGTTTAGTAATCCACCACCTATACTTCAAATTATGAAGTATTTTTACAAAAATAGCTACAAAATATCCTAAATTGTTTCTTAGGATTTATTCAAGGAAAAAGAAATATCTTCAAGCAAGAAAATAGAGACAAATATGTAACTGTTGCAAGTTGCACCTATTTATTTGGCTCTGTTGTTAGATCTTTTGCTGTCTTTTCTCCTTTGTTGTTTGTCTTCCACGTTGACTTTTATTTTAATTTTCCTTTTGACTGATACTCTTTGACTTAGCTGATATGTTTCTTTTCTTTTACTACTCTGTATCTACTGTTTACCTTGCATTTTCACAGTAAATCATTTAATTTTTCCCAAGTCTCTATATCCGGTAATTTAATATTTACCATTCTTCTATAGACTTCATCTGCTTTTGTGTATTTTGCAAAGGTGGGCTTGTTTGCAAAAATATGTTTTACCTCATGCTGAAGGTAAAAGAGGTTCTCAAGAGTCTGGTAAAGAACCTTTCCTGTAGGCATCCCTTTCATATAGGAACTATTGGCTTGCTCCCTTGCCACTTCTTTGATTTTCTTGTTATAGTCTTCATGTGGCATTAACCTGTCATTTATTACCAACGGATTTGGCAAACCTTTCTGCCTCAAAGCATCAAATTTAACCATGAACCTGCCTCTTGCTAGCTCCATGGTTTGGCATTTGTCCTCAAGCTGCATCATCAAGTTCCTCTTGGTGATTACTTTCTTCACCTCTAGTATAGTGCCAGTCCTGTAAGTTATGTCAAGCTCCTGCAATTCATATATATTCTTTGAGTTAAGGAATTAGATTATTATTGAGGCTTCTTCTGGCATATTTCCAAGTTCAGCCTTAACTCTTTGAATTGCTTCACCAGCCTCTTTGACTAAATCATTTTGTTCAAAGATAACTTGTATAGATGGCCAAATATCATTGACAGAGTCAATGATATTGGCCCACAGCTGCTCTTTTGCTTGGGCAAGTAGCTCCTTCAATATTAATTCTTTTTCCAAGTTCTTTATCCTCTCAGTCAACCTGTTTGACTTTTGTACTTTGTTTTTATGCATAATTTGAGCCAGTCTCTTCTCATCCTCTAAACTTCTTATCTGTTCTTTAAGTCTATTATTTCAGTGGTTTGAATGGACATGTCATCCATGGTTTTGACCAATTTACTTGATTCATCACTTGGATGAGATACTACTATTGTTGAACCTATTGCTGATGTAGTTGTTGTTGCAGTTGAAAGTGTTGTAGCTAGTGGAGTTGTTGGGGCCAATGAAGCTGCCAAAGTTGAAGAAATTGTTGTAGTAACTATAGGAATAGCAGTGGCAGTAGTTTTCTTAATGCTAGCTTGTTTTAACTGCATTTAACTGTCCAATTCATTCTCCATTTCTTTCAATTCAGCATTTAATTGAAGAAAAAGATCCATGATTTCATCCTGTTGGGTTTGGCTCTCTAGGACCTCCTTGGTCTGTGGATGTTCAGAAGGAGGCAACTTCAGTTGTTTCTTCAAAGCAGCAATATCCTCATTTTGCTTCTTTATTAGTTTTTCTGCAGCCTTGATATCATTTGAATTATACCCAATTTCAATTACCAAGTCTTCTAATGTCTTGATTCTGTTATCCTTAGCCTATGAGGATGCCTTCTCTAGCTTAAACTATATGTGATGTTGTCTAGAGAACTTTGAAGATTGTGCACACTCATTGCTTTGTTAATCATTGTAGAGTAAATCATTTCACCTACCTACTTATGGAATTTAATTTGATCAATTAGGTGAACATCCCTAGCCAAAACTTCAAACTTTGTCTTCCTATAGTCTGCTGATGATCTAGGCTGCTGGACTGTAGGCTGCATAAAGGTCATTTGAATTTTACCAGTTTTAATGTCAAAGGCTGACATTAATCTATTTTGATTGGCAGTGTTTGTTTGAAATATTGGGCATATGTTTCAACCTTTAATGCCTCATTCCTCAAATTGATTTCTTTGTACTTCTTTTTTATATCTTTCTCTTTATCCACTGGTTTGCTAGATGAAGAGACTTCAATTCTAAGTTGTTTTTCAATAATTTGAGTATTTGAGGTATAAGGTTGATGAGTTTCCTCTGAAACTATTGGACCTTTACTCTTTTCAACCATTGTGTCAGTATCAATGATTTCAACTGTCTCAATGGTTTTCTCTTTCTTAGTTATAGGATTAAGCTTGGGCTTCTTCCTGTAACTGATTTCAAACCTATCATATGTAGTATATATTCCAGAGCTAGAACCTTCTTCCCTGGTTCTTTTTACATTTCTGTCTTGCATGGCTAGAGTCTGTAGAATGGGACTAATACCCATCTGTTCCTGCAGGGTTGGAACATGTAGAAAGGAACTAGTATCTATCTGCTTTTCCACATCTATTAAGGTATTTTCCACATCTATTAAAGTATTTTCCTACCACTCTGACTGGTTGGCATAACTTTCAATATCTGGCCTAGACTCATGCATAAAGGGCTTAATTTGAACTTGAGCCTTAATTTGTTTATGACTCCATTAGGGTCATATTGCTACATGAAACTGCTACTGAACTTCATTTGTTGTAAAATTTTATCTACTTCTTGTCTATCTTCCCTATTATTACAAATAAAGGGGCCTAATTGGTTTTTGCTTTTGAACTGTGTTTTCTTCCTAGTTGACAGAAAATTGACCTCATTTGACTTTATGATATGCCTAAAATACTCTAATGCAAATATCCTCATGGGGAGGTATTTGGGCAGTGTGTAGGGAGTGATCTGGCATCCATATATCCTTATTTCTGTGTGGTCCTGGTATAGATACCAGTCTCCCACTCTACTATTTTTAGACAACTGTAAAACTCTCTTAATCTCATCAATGATCCTGGGTTGATTTCTACTGGTTAACATGTTTACAACTGGATGAACAAAGGAATCGGTGAACTCGTTATAATTAAAAATAGTGGAATATCTTTGAATTAATGGTGTCCAAAAGATGACAGACCTTGGATGGCCCTTAGTGTCTAACTTTTGGATGCTGACTGGAAACCTGTCTGACTGAAAATATAGGAACATGTGAAACAATATTGAAGAGTATTTGAATACTCTTTCATTTGGCAATCTGATAAGCTGCTTATGGATTCTGTCTATTAAGAACTTAGCAAAGTTAAAAACTATAGTTGGAGGCTTGCCTAGGCAAAAAATAGAAAGGAAAGCAAGTATAGCCTCATCTACATGCTCATCAATGGTGTATCCTAGAATACAAGAGAGCATGGTTATAATTTGTCTGGCTCTCCCAAAGAAAATGGTGGTAGCATATGGAGGACTATCTATAGGAGTATGAGACTCTTCTATGATGAAATTCTGAAAGATTTGAGCTCTCTTGGGAAGCTCCAACTTTGTGTAGAGTTCAAGTAAGGCTTCAATGGAAAGTGGGGTCTCATTTGGGTATGGATTGATCTGCAACATTTGATTTATTAACTCTCCAGTAATGGTGAATAAAATATGTTGGTTAGGAGAGACTATGCCTCTTTGACTTGGGACATAGCAAGCTTGGGAGAAGTGGATGATTTCTTGAAATAGCATACTTGTGGGAACAAGTATTTGGGAAAATTTGATTCCCATAGGTGAATGTCATCATTCTAGTTCAAGAATATCTTTACTCCAGCAGTGGAGTTTCAGTAGATGTCTAGGGGAAACAGTGTCTTTAATTTGAAAATATTTGTCAGCCAATGGGAGGTGATCAATATCCAGGTGAGGGGTTTGCAAGGGTATTATATCCAGAGTGCTTTGGGAAGCCATAATTTGGTTTATTCAACTGAATTACTTTTTCTCAGACTTTAGGAGTAAGGTCAGAAGCTCTGGAATAGTGGGGAGGGTAATTACAGTCTGTAGAAAAGGGATTTTGGATGCACAATAAGGTTTTCTTCAGTCTAGCAATTTTTTTTAATTAATTTAATTAATTAACCTTTCGATAATTACTGTGCATAACTTAAATTATAGGGTCGTTCTAGTTCTTTCAAGAATACTTGGAAAATGACAATTTTGTGCACAGACAGGGTTTTGTGGTAGTATCAGAGGTTTCTGAGGCTTCTATTGTCTATTTGCTACTTCAATTTGGTGTCCACATCGTCTTCTGGTTGCTAAAGGTAGTTAAAATGGTTATGTAGAGGTTCAAGGTTTCAGAATTGGTTAACATAGGTTTTTTGCAGTGAAGATGAGTGAAAAGAGTGAAAGGGGGCTTTTTCGGCTATTTAACCAACAAAGGTTACATTTTGGCACGAGATTTGGTAAATGAATAGTGGGTAGTTTTCTTTTACGCGGGGAGTCAGTTTTATGCCATATCGCACCGTTTTTGGGTGGAGGGCGGTATTTTTCGCTAGCACGCGATATAACCTGGTGCCGCCACGTAGCGAAATAGTGCTCGGCCAAAACCGCGAATATCGCATGCTTTTGGACCTTTAACTTTCAAATTATGAAACTGCGCAATATGGATATCCATTGTTGGATTTGGAGGTGGGAGATTAGAGGGCTATCGTGCGACAAAGTTGCACGGACGGAGTTGGGATGTGGTTGGTGGGTTTAATTACAATGAAATGTAATTAATTGAAAAGTAATCACGGGATTTTAATATAAGCAATGGGTTAATAAAATGTGGGGACCATGGGTTATACAGCAGAGGTTTTAACTATACACCCAAGTTTGACGAGTTAAAAGGGTGTCGGGGAATTATATTGTGGGGGACGTTAAATACATAAACCGGGAGTATAGTTTAGGAAATAACTTAGGATAAAGGGTTTAGTGGGTTTTAAAGGGAAAAAAGGGAAATTAATAAGGGGGGAATGTATTATTTGTGATGGGAATGGGTTTCACACTAGGGAAATGGGTTTTGGGAAGGGGGAATTATTTTTAAAGGGCAATGTCTAGAGAAATGTGTGAAACAAAGGGAAAAAGGGTCAAAATGAAGGGAAAGGGTTTTTACAAAGGGAAATGAAGAGGGAAGGGGTGCTTTGGAACCAAGAAGGGGACAACATTAGGGGATGAAACGCAATGTAGGGATAATGAGAGGAAATTAATAAATTAAGTATGTGGGGGTCTAGTGAAATGAGGGGAAATTAGTAACTAAGCTTTAGTGAATGTCCTTTCTCTTTGACAATTACTCCTACACATGAAACATAGGATTAAGCATGATGAAGGTGCTTTTGAATTAGCAACCTTGTGCACTTGCAAAACTTCTTCTACCCACCCTTTATTTACCCTAGCATTTTCTCTTCATTCACTGGGTGCATCTGAGGTTGCTGACCCTTTATTTATTTTTCTTTGATAAGTAAACTATCTAATTCTAACCTTATAGCTTCCAATGGCTCAGATTAAACTGATGGGCTCATTATTATTCTCTACCTAACTACTAATCTGCCAAGATTAAATAGTTTGGATAGATATTTCTTCTTTATCTATCAACATGAAATTTAAAGCATGAATGAATCAAGATTAAACTATTTGACCATCATGGATTGTGGCATTTTTTGACAAGTTGCACACAATCTTATTTTACAAAGAAAAGTAAAAAGTAGTGGCATTTAATTTGCACACTTTCATGATTTATTCTTATCTCTTTTTTTGGGGTTTGTATCTTATACTTTTTTTTATCTTTTTCTTTCTTTTTAGTCCTTTGATTAATCTTTTAGGACTTACCCTCTTTCCATTTTTTATTTTTAATATGGGAAAACATTTTGTAGAAAGCAAAAGTATGTATAATATTACAAGACTAACCATAGCCAATTCAAAATTATGAATCCTATTAGTATAGGACCCTAACACCACTCACCCCTAAGTATAAGTGTGAATCCAACAATATTCTTAATGTATCCATAACATTTTAATACCTAAAGAAATAACTTAATGTATCCATAACATTTTAATACCTAAAGAAATAACTTATATATGAAGTATACCTAATGTATCCATAACATTTCAATAGAAACACATGGATATTTTCCTTAAATTAAAGAATTGAATAAGAAGAAATGATCCATCATGGGTTAAGTTTCTAAACTAGTTTCCTTATGGCATGTTTCCTCTGGTATCAACAAGAGAAGAAGCAATCACTTCGAGGATTCTCTTCTTATCTATGCATAAGAAAACATCGAATATCTTACTTGTTCCTTGAAAAGACTAAAATCCATTAATCAAATATTAAATATACAAAAACGAATTCCAAGTTCAAATGATAAATGAACAATAAGAAGATACATTCATTTAGACAATGACTTTGGTGGGAAAGAAAATAGCAAGATTCTTATTAAATCAATTATAGTATGAATACACTAATATCCCTATCCATTACTATTGGTAATCTCCAAACGAAGATCCTTGATTAATCCATATCACTTTGGAATATCTCTTCCCAAGTCAAAAGTAATGATAATCAAAAAGCCTTCTTTCTTTGAGACTCAATAAATGACATGAAGGAATGTAGGAGTGAATAATAGGGAAAATAGGATAGCAATGGACCAACAAAATAACATCTTTGCATAATATCGAGATGGAAAAAATGAAGGAGTTTCATTTCTTTTATAGGCAATTAGAGAAGCAACAAACCATGACACTTTGTTACCTATTGTATATTCATTATAGTCCACGAATATGTGTTAATCAAGTTTTCTTTAAGGCACCATTTAATCCATTTCCATTATTGATATTGTTGGCACACGTTGTCATGTAACATAGCAATTTTAGCAAGTTTGTTACATGACACAACTTTCATGGACACACTTGACGAGGTCCACTAGTTATTAATGGATTACCCACAATTACCTTTTTTTCTAAATTCTCTATTAGAAATGTTCCATATTTGTTATTGATGTTTCCTTTCAAGATACAAAATCTAGCAAATGGCTTAGGAGTTAGGACTATATCTCTTTATGGTTTCCTGTAAAAATTGTGGTTTCATGATGTGATAAATAAAACCACAAATAGCAACACATAATAACATGAATTTAAACCATATATGAATTCATTAAGCATTGTAAAATGTGGTGTGTTGGTTGCATAAGGTTTTGTTTTGTGTGTTAGTAGGACTTGAGGTTCATGTATATATAAGGTAATAACTCAATAAGTAATCACATCTTACCATGGAATAAGAGATTGAGTAAATACATTGTAAACCTATAAGTGACAATGAGACTTAGAAATTCACATACGTAAGTTTCTATTTGATAACATGGGTTAAGGGATTAGGGTAGATTAATAAGACCTATAAGTGATATCATGTTAATTTTGATGATTAGAGACTATAAATTACCATCATGTGATCTTAATTGTTTACTAAATAAACTAAACTTGAAAATTTATTGAGAAAAAATAATTTCATGATAAATCTCACACTACACTTGGTGACAAATATTAAATTAAGGCTATTAAGCATAAAAACAATAATATAAAAAGATATATTAAATGATATAATGAATAAACATAGTACCCAAAATTAAAAATAAAAATAAAAATAAAAAAAAAAATAAAAAAAAATCCGCTTTATTTAACTTAAATAACATTCAAATCTTACTAATATTTAATCATGTAAACTAACTACTACACTAAAATTAAGTATTTAATTTCTACTATAAATATGTAAAACCATCTTTCATATATGAATATTTAGAAAATCATATTAAACAATTAACCCCATGAAAATCTAAAATTAAAATAGAAATGAATAATGTAACGCGAATATGTAAAATTATGTGAAATCCAGTTAAATAAGTCGGGACATTAAAAATATAAAATCATTTATAATTTAAAAATAAAATCGATAATGCTATTTTTATATGTACGACGAAATACGAGCAGTGTATCACCCCCTTATCTTCCTATAAAAAAAATGAAAATTTGTGACATTAAAAATATAAAATCATCTATGATTAAAAAATAAAAGTGGATAATGTTATTTTTATTTGCGGGAGGAAATATGAGCAGTGTGTTAGCTTTATTCCATTTTTTTTTTGCGTATGGACAACAATTTATGGCACACACAAAATAATGTATTTCCTAGCTGAAAGAAGTGAAAGAAGTTAATGTGTATGGTGTTATTTTATATATTATAAAAATTAT
>APFE031176903.1:67476-82103 GCA_000404065.3 Pinus taeda
ACAGATTGTTTTTTTTTTTCAGGAGAAAAAAACATGATATATTATATTGAGTCAATATAAAGACAAAAATACATATATGTGTGGTCCATATCTTGTCCATATTCAGCAGATCATATAACAGATTTTATATTGGTAACTGATCAGATGTGTAGAGCATGAGGACAAAAATATAAGTTGCTGTAAGCATAATTGTCGTATATGCTATGATCTTGGTCCCTATATGCATATATAGAGGATGAGCGTCACAAATAGATCAATACAATCAAAAATCAGCAGATCCATATATCATAGTCCATGTGGCCATGAGATATGCTATGATCTTGGTCCCTATATGCATATATAGAGTATGAGCGTCACAAATAGATCAATACAATTAAAAATCAGCAGATTCATATATCATAGTCCATGTGGCCATGATATAGTCCAGAATGGACGAAACAGGAGAAATTGAATCATTGAAGATTCGAGAGTTCCGCCACTTCCACGTAGACCAGAGAAAGATAAAGATGAAGAAGTGATAAATAGATTGTAATAAATAAGATTTCATCTAATATTTTATTATATTATTATTATAAATTTATATTATTATTATTATTTATCGAGTGTAAGTAATATTATTATTGAATTTTATTTTGTTATATTATTATGAAGTATAGAATACTTGTTAATTGATAAATAAGATTTCTCTAAAAATTATATTTCACAATAACTTGATTTTCTAAATGGTTTAAATCATTTAAGATTATTCAATTAAATGTATATGGACCCAATTTTGTTTAGTTTTGATAATAATGTTGTGTTTGCTTATTATATATATTTATATGTCTATATATATAAACTAAGTCTCGATGAACACATTTAATGAATTTAGGTCAAACCAAGTCTCCATCTAATTAATTCATTCAGGTGAAACCAAATCTAATTCAGATCAATCTAAATATGCTGAGATTTATCTATGTTGAAGGTAAGTCTTGCATATCTGATGATATAGTATATCTCTTTTAAGATAATTATAACGACAACAACCACAAAAATCTGAAAATAACCCAAAAAAAAGTCCGCAAATTAATGGCAATATCCATAAGATGGAAAGTTGAGGTTAATGAATTATTGGAAAAAAAAAATGGTAAAAAGTACACAAATTAATGTCAATATTTATAGATGGAAAGTTGAGGTTCAATGCAATATATGGGATACACATGAATGCCAATATTTACGGAGGGAAAGTTGAGGTTCAATGAAATAATAGCCATGGTATATGGATGCAGATATTAAGAGCGAGAGATATGCAGATATAGAGGAAAAATAAGCCAATGAACTAGTAGGAAAGAAAGGAATACAATGGAATAAAACGAGAAAAACGTAGAATAAGAGGAAAACAAATGCTATGTTCCAATAGGTTAATAGGAGGAATACGAGCAGGTCTAGAATCTCAAATGTTTTGGACAATCCTTATTATAATCGTGGTTTTGTTAGAAAATGTATGGAAACATGAGAAAGGGAAACGAAGATTATTAAAAGAAAAGATGCTTCAAGCGAAAGCGGCTCGTAGTTGTCCATTAAAAAGTCCATAGGTGACCTTTTAATGGGAGAAGTGTGCTGTTGAGAAGTAAGTATACATCATTTCAGAATAAATTATATCAAGAGGCTATAGTTATGGTAGATCTCTAAAGCTAGCCAATTCTAAAGCACATGTAGTGGGCTCAAATTTCATAGAAACAGTTTTATCTTTGTTGAATTGAGATTTTTGTGATCCATATTAAATTTAAGAGAATTTTTCAACATAAATCACATGATAATACATTTGTGTAGGCATCATCAGCACAAGTTGAAGAATGGGATCATGGCTACATATTAAATAGGGAGAGGCTAGGTTTGATATACTAGACTGGACAGGACAAACTGCTATAAATTTATAGAGGTTTGCCAGAAAAGCCTATATTAGACTGTACAGGACAAACTGTGATAAATTTATAGCAGTTTGCCATGTGGACTCTAATATAGCCGTTTTTCAGTCAAACTTAGCCTTTGGAAAATCTACTCTCCCTATTTAATGTGTAGTCAAACTTAGCTTTTGGAAAATTTGCTCTCCCTATTTAATGTGTAGCCATGATCTGATTCTTCAACTTATCGTGATGAATCACAATTGTTGGTTTGAAACGTGTTGACAAATATATTATCATGTGATTTAGGCCAAAAAACTCTCTTAAATTTCAAGGCTCCTTTGGCTCTTAAGCTCCTAAGCTCCAGAGTTTTGGCTAAACTCTTAAGCTCAAGAGTTGAGGGTATAATCATAACTATGGCTATCCTTCTAAACCATCTTCATAATAATTTCAGTTTTCTTTTGCATATAGTTTTCTAAACCATCTTCATAATAATTTCAGTTTTCTTTGCATATAGTTTTAGTTTTCCTTAGGCTCCTAAGCTCAACTTCTGCATAATATAGTTTCCGTTTTCTTTGAATATAGTTTTAGTTTTCCTTGGCTCCTAAGCTCAACTGTTGAGGGTATAATCATAACAATGCTTGGCTTTCAATTTTAGGTTAAGAGTGTGTATATTTATATATCATAATTTAGCTTCAAAATACAAGCATTATCATAGATATAACTTTTCAACGCACATAACTCATTCTTATCACCATTTGATCTCTCCACTCAATATAACTCATTCTTATCACCATTTGATCTCTCCACCCTATGATGTAGTTTTTAAAGGTTCTCCAGTCTCAAACATATTAAGTTTCTTCAAAAGTTAATGCTATACATGATTGGTCTCCAGACTCTCTTTGCCAACTCTTTCTATGTTTCGTATGCATCTGTGCATCTATCTACAATTTCAATATTCTTATTTTACAGCCTGCTGCAGATTGACGTTCCGCATAGAATAGGATCTATGGGATGGAGTAAAAGGTTACAGCAAGGTTGGCGCAATCAATTCTGCACCTTACCTGTCATTTTCTTCATGGCTGTTTCTACGTGCTATGTATAAACCGTCAATTCTCATGTTTTGAAGTTCCAAAACATCCTTAATATAAGACTTTAGATTAAAGTGGAAACAAACTTTGATGTATATATAATATTAGGTATCATATGCATCTCATCTTCGACTTCTCCTTGCTTTCAAGGATAGAGCTCTTCTTCTTTAAAACTATTAAAGACTAGCAATTTTACAGTGTAATTTCAAGCCTCCTGCACTACATCATGGGAATTCACTTGTGTGTTACCTGCATTGGAAACTCAATAACAACATTCAGTATCATATGCATCTGATCTTCAACTACTCTTTGCTTGCAAGAAAAAATGTTTTCCTTTAAAACTACTAAACACTGGCAATTTTACCACGTAATTTCAAGCCTCCAGTTGTGCAGTATGGGAATCCAGTTGCGTGTTACCTGCATTGAAAACTCAATACCATTCTTTTATACATGGGAATCCAGTTGTGTGTTACCTGCATTGAAAACTCAATTCCATTCTTTTATACACTTGGTGATAGCTTGCATTTTATTGTTTTAACCATCTATATAAAATTTTCAAACGCTACACTTGCAAATGTATTTGATAGATGTTACCAAACCGGTTACCTTAGTTATTTAAAAGAGAAAGAAATATTTATATCCATTGGAAACCCTGTAGTATCTAAGATTCCTAATAATCAAACCATTAACAAAAACAACATAGGGATCGTTTAAAACTAATATGAATGATAGAATACGCAAACTGGATCATGATAAAATATAATTGATAAACTTTAAATAGAATTTAATAACATTGGTAAAACAATGGTGTGGATTAAGAACTGAGAGACGAACTCATGATCATAGAAACCAATTGGATATGTTAACTGTTACGTTTTTCTGCAACGATTAATTGAAAAAAACTTTTGCACACTCATAAGTGCTCATGTTTGTTTATTTGAATCCATCTGAGCCCTAGAATTAAACATCTAAAGAAATAATAACACTGGAGGAGAAAGCTTCAATCTTTTACAACAACACTATGATAAGCTCTCAATCTTTTACAACACTATGATAAGAACAAGGAGGAAAGAATTGTGATCATAGAAAGCATTTGCACACTCACAAGTGCTCATGCTTGTTTATTTGAATCCATCTTAACCCTGGAGGTGAAAGCTTCAATCTTTTACAACAACACTATGATAAGCTTTCAATCTTTTACAACGCTGTGATGAGAACAAGAGGGACAGAATTGTGATCATAGAATGCATTTGCACACTCAAGTGCTCATGCTTGATTATTTGAATCCTTCTTAACCCTTGAAATATTAAACTGCTAAAGGAATAATAACACGGGAGGTGAAAGCTTCAATCTTTTACAACACTATGATGAGAACAACAGGGACAGAATTGTTGTGATCATAGAAATCACTTGGAATAGGTTCAACTGTTACGTTATTTTGTAACGATTCATTAAGAAAATCATGCCAGTTTATGTTAATCCACCCGAACCCTAATTTATAAAACACCTACAAACATAAAAACACAGGACATGAAAATTTCAAACTTTTCACAACCCGGGCTGCTATTGCACCTTGTGTTTATAGAGATTCCTTCCTTTTTATTAAAATTCAGATAATTCAAAGAAAAAAGCAGGTCTGTTATTTTGTAGTGCAGACACATGGGATCTCCTCTACCCAGGCCTGTAGAGTACCTGGCTTCTCTTGGTGCTATTACTGAAACAGAACTCAGAGGGATGAGGAATAAATATGCAGAGTTTATAAATACATTCACACCAAGGAGGCTCTGCCCATTAACTAGACTGTATCTTAGATTAGGGTTTTACCATCGTTACCCTGAAAACTTGGAAGCACCGGTTTGCAGTTTTGACGTCATATGTGGAAATTCGAGATATGGTATATATCCTCTTGTGGGCATGCGATCGATTCCTACGCTGCGCAGTTTGATTCTAGGAACAATTTATGTTCAAAACTTTGAGAAGATGCAAAAAGTAGCGTTGTAATATTCATTTTCGGAAGAAGAAAAACCCAAAAGTTCATATTATCCAGGGGTAAATATAAGAAAAGAACTGTGATTCCCCGGTAGGTTTACTTTACTCAGGTTTGCCAAGGCATGAAATAATAACATTTTTATTGAAATACAATACATCTACACTTAGGTTTGGCATGAAAAATCACAATTTTATTGAAATATCATACTAAACTGATCCAATTGCTGCAAGTACCGTTGTCCAGAGTGAAAAGCAGCATAGATTGTTGGAGTTTCAATTGCATGGTTAAGAAATTCAAACAAAAAATGAAACTGTCCTTGCACTTTTAGACTGCTAATTACATGGGTTTGGTCTGAAAACCCATTGATTACATGTCAATCTGTTTTTTCTTTGATTTCTGGAGAAATCTCCTCCAACTTTTTCTTTTTATTTGAGAACTCATGCTGGACTTTTCTGCCAGGATGCCAGAAGCCTTCTCACTGGTGAAGCCTCTTGATATTCTGCTAGTCTCTGTCAATATATATACAGCATAGTACTAATGGTAGTATTTTGTATATATGTAAAGTTATCATTATCGTCAATAAAAACATGGGTTGGACAAAAGATTGTGATCTCTTCACAGAATTGGGAAAAGGAAAGGCGTATTTCTTACCTTGAGGACGCTAAATTTGATGAGAATTGCAGAAAACCAAAGATGGGTAATGGTATAAAGAAATTATGAAGCCCAGGATGGATAGCGCCAGCCCCACTTGAAATTTGCAGTGGGCGCTATCCCTCCTGAGCTTTGTAATTCCATCATGCCGCAAAAAATAGCTCCCCGCAGGAAATTTCTTTTGGCCGATCTGAAACCGAACCCGTGACTGAACACGAGGACAAAATCATAAACTGCATCGAACAGGCAAACAACAATAACTTAGTATAGAAATGCGAACCCATGATATCGCAGTACCATAAAAAACAGAAAAACAAGATAGAGAAAATGGTCCAACCCCAAAAGAAAACAAAAGAAACATGTATTCGAGGGACCTACCCCTTTTTTATTCACATAATGCTGGGCAAAACAGTGTTCCAATGCTGGTTCGCCATGGAAGCCCAGCAATAAGCTAAAATAATCCTCACGAAAAAGAAGGCTCCACAGCCGAATACTTATAATAAGCCTGAAGGGGAGGGGGCTCCCCATACTGTAGCCAGGCAAAGGTCAGAGTGAAGGAGAACAGATGAGATGAGATGAGATAGAGATTCCTCCCGTGAACAGTCGACCCCACGTTACTACTATTCTCTCCATTGAGATCACGCAACGATATTGCGCCGCTGTGTGTGTTGTACTAGAAAAAAAAAGAACCAACCACCCCTGGAATGCACGAGACTCCAAAAACGGTCAAAAGACAGGCCATGGTGGAGTCCACCATCCCCTCCATTCAGGCCTCTGGAAGCAGCCGTATGTCCAATCATAAAAAACCCGGTCGCCCAACGAAACTCGAACCTCACCCCTCTCGTCTCCGTCATATCCAATTTCGTCCTCCAAGCCGCGCGAAGGAAGATCTCATTGAATACGTGAGTGGTACAGAAAAGCAGCTTTTACTTCTTCGCGTGAAAAAGCCTTGAGATCCGGTAAAGGTATTGAACCGTCGAAAACGACTCCACACCACGGCCCCCTGCCGGAGGACTCCCCCACCCCTCCTCGCCAAATCTTCTTTCACACTGTTGCATTCGTGTGCAGATTGCTTTGTCTTTGCCGTATGCCGGGCATGCAGCCAGTCCGGTCATTTTCTCTATAAATACCTACAAAAAGCTACACTCGCCCCAAACCAAACCAACTAACCCCTAACTCTCCTGCCGGCCACTCTCACCCCTCGCCAACCTGTCTTTGCGCTCATGTTAAAAAAACCCTGTGCATTTTTTTTCAACCCAACTGAATCATCAATCTTTGGAAAAAAAAATTAAAAGAAGACGAGATCCAGACTAGTTCCCTTCCCCTCCTTTACCTGCCCAGTTACAACTGAAAACCGACACACACCGCCACGCCACGCCTACTACATCATAGTTTATTTCCTTTACGAATTCAAACCCCTCCTCCTCCCTCTACGAGTTTCGATCCATCACCATCACTGTCGCCATCGCCTCTTTCTCTGTAAACTACGGCCCATAACCTAGGGTTTAACAGAGCTTACCGACACAGGAGTCATGTCACGCGCCTGCTGCATCTTGTGCTCTTGCACTGTCGGTCGTGCGATTGTATGGCAACGGACGGACGGCCACCGTCTCTGCAACCGTCCCGTCCCGTCCGTCTCTCGCCATTCAAAAAATATATATAATATATAGTTGGCATTCACGACGTTCAACAACAAATATATTTAATAAATAAATAAAACCTGTTGGGATGCGGAAACTCAGTCACCTACTCAGCGGCCGTGACAGTTTTTTTTTTTCTTTTCCTTGGGGAAGTGTGCGAGTCTTCCACTCAAAGATCCCAAACCCTTACGTGCCTTTGGCAGGACTACAAGTACTCTTCAGAGGATAAATTTTAATAAAAAATTCTTTAAGGAAACATGTGAAAGCGCAACTGTGCTAACCGTGAATGAAGATGGTGAATATTAAATTTATTTTAATAAAAACATGTGAATGAGGCATTGTTCCGTAAGTTGATGAAAGTTAGGAATAGACTCTTTTAATAAACTATCATTTCTAAGAACGCATGTGAAGGGGTATTAGGTATTTTAATCAAATCCAGATGTTTAAGAAAATATGTGAAAAATGGTACGTCTGAAACCTGGAATTTTACAAAAAGAAGATATATATATTAATTTATCCAAAATGTTCATATTTTTATATGTTTGTTTATATATTTTAAACATATATGTCTATATAGTTTGAGCAAAAGGGATATATTTGTTTATATATTTTAAGTAAAGATGTGAATGTGGTACATTTGTTTATATTTTTTAAAGGTGGTTTATATATCTTAAGTCAAAAGAGGTGAAAGAGGTATATTTATTTATATATTTTAAACAAATATAAGTAATTGATATATTTTCAAAATCTAACGATTTTTTATCTTTAGACTACCAATTTTCATCACATATTTAGTTAAATTTTATATTTTTATATTATAATTCATAATTCATTAGTGAATTCCTTCTAAATTCCTGGTCAAAACGAAGAGCAAAATAATTGCCCCCTTTTCTAAATTCGTGCGAAATGTATGGTTGGAAAGAGGACCAAAATAATTGACACTTATCCCATGTTATACTATGGGTTAACCATGATGTAAAACGGTCATAAGAATATGAGATGAGATTTAGAGGTCATGATATAAAAGTTATCATGTAAGTTAATGAAGGAATGATGGATAGAAAGGATAAATACATGTCTCACCGGTTTCATTTTCAAGAATTCGGATGTTTTCTTTTCAAGAATTTGGATGCAAATCATTGAAGGAAATATTATGTAATTTTAAATTGCTTCTTCATGAAAATATTAATAATGGAAAAATATGAGATAAAATTTTACAATAATGTTGTATTAATATGATTATGTTACATTGTAGTGAATTGATATTAATCATGAGTAACGTGGTTTAATAGACTCAGGTATAAATAAAGAAGATTTTATAATTATAAGATTTATTTTAAATATTAATAGATTTCTAATAAATCAATATTAATCATTAGTAATGTGGTTTAATGGTTAAACAAGAGAATATTTTATAATTATAATATTTTTCAATATTAATAGATAAGTAAAAGTGTTTTTAAGAGAATTATTAAATTAATAAAAGCCAGATATTATTAATATTTGATATAGATTTATTTAAGGTTTAAGGGGTTTTAAACATGATAATATAAAATTATTATGTAAATTAAGGATAGAATGATATCAAATGAGATTTAGAAATATTACTTTTTTATTAAGATGATGATTATGTTATATGGAAATTTTTTTATGTTGTTTTGAATTAATATTACTCATAAATAATGTGGGAGAATGTATAAGTAAGAGAGGAGATTTTATAATCATAAAATTTATTGCAATATACTAGTAGATGGCTTAAAGTGATTATTGAAGAGAATTATCATATTAGTAAAAGCAAGATGTTATAATCTTTGGATCTAGTTTGATTCCTATGAGTAACATGTTTGTCTCACGTATATTGTCTCATGTGAATTGATGTATGCGGCAAAAGGGTTCTTTGAATTTTGATCATTTAGAATAATGGAATTCATTATATTCATTAAGTTGAGTGGAAGGTCACATGTCATTATATATGATATAAGGCCAATATAAGGTACATACCATATTGAATGTCTACCTACCATTGAATATGACACACATTCTACCTCTAAATTATATGCTTTTTGTAATGCATTTAGAGTAGGAAAATACAAGGCACTTATTGAAACATTTAAAAAGGATTGTTTGAATTGTGATCATTTGAATAGTGAAATTCACCGTATTGATTAAGGTAAGTGGAAGGTGACATATTATTAAATATGACATAATGTTTCACCCTTTGATAAGGTTAGACTCCAACATAATGAACATACCATATTGAATATCTACATATCATTGGATGTGATATGACATTTTACTTATATATGTTTTTTTAATGTATTTAGGGAGGATAATACAAAGCAATTATGGATACAACTAAGGAGATTATGAAGCCCCAAGGGTTAGCTCAACTAGTCGAATCTCCGTTGTTAAGTACCTCACTAATCGGGAGGTCACAGGGTCAATTCTCCTTAATGCTCTGCTAGTCTGGCCGACGGGCTTTAAAAAATTCCCTTCAAGGTTGATCTACCTAGATTTTCGTGAATGTAGCGGCCACCCCATAAACCACTCCCTTCAAGATTGATCTGCCCAGATTTCCGTGAATGTAGCAGCCACCCTATAAACCACTCCCTTCAAGGTTGATCTACCCAAATTTATGTGAATGTAACCGCCACCCCAGCGGCCACCCCATAAACCACTAATTAAAAAAAAAAAACCAAGAAAAAATAAACAAACAAAAACCCATAAATGACCCTTAAAAAACCAAAAAACAAACAAATAAACGAAAAACAAACTAAAAAGATTAGGAATATAATGTACTCTAATAATAAAATATGCATATTATATACTTAGAAAAACTAATATAACAATAAAAAACAATTATAGAATATGCTTATTATATAGTTAAAAAACTAATATAACAATAAAAAGCAATTGACATGTACCTTAAAATATTTATGAGAAAATATAAACATACATACTATCTGGAGATATATTACATTCAACATTTAATTTTGTAACTAAGAATGATTTTTGAAATAATCTATTTCATAAAGAGTATTTAATATTGTTACCCTATTTTAAGGGTTATTTTTACATTAATATGTGAATAAGCTTTATTATTTTAAAATTTATGTTTTTTAAGATTTAACATTTTTTTTCCTTTTTATCTATTTAAAACTTATTATAGTTTTAAATAAAGCATTTTCTAATCCTATTTTTATTTAAAATGAATATATATACATTATGTGTAATATTAGTTTACTCTTATCTAATTTTACTAAAAAATTAAAAAAATACATATATATAATTTTATTTAATCATTATTGTAAAGAAATTTGACTAAATTTAATTATAAGTAAATAATTAATTAATATCTATTTTATTTTTATTTTATTATAATATTAATTAATATATATAATTATTTGTATATAGTTAATATTTGTGAATTTAGTTAAATTTTCAAATATTAAAAAAATATAAATATTAAAATATCTTAAATATAAAATGAAATACAAGAATTGAATTGAGATGGAGAACATCTCAATCATTCTTCTCAACTACTAAAATAAATTCAATTGACTAAGTGATAATACACATATAGTGTTAAAGACATTTAATAAAAAAACTTAATTAAATGTTATTTTAAATTCAATTTTTTTTTTATACAACATAGATATATAGTATATTTGAAGAGATTAGTTACTTTAAAATTAGTATTATTTTTATTAAAATTTATTATTAAATTACTTAGATAATAGTTTATAATTATATTTAAATAATTAGTTATTTAATTTAAAAATGCTTTCTATTATTAATAAATATATTTAATATATTTCAAAAATATTTTTATGTTAATAAATTTTTCATTTCCTTTTAATAATTTATATTATATTTAAAAATATATATACAATAATTAACTCAAATTAGAAACTAACAATTATATTCATATATTACAAAGTGGTTGGTGTAGGCAAAAAACCATCTCTATGAGGTTAATTAACATTCTATTTTTATGAGCAAAACGTAGAGATTGATTATCACATTCTTAATAATGATATATACATTAACACAATTGCATTTTATTATGTGGTTGTGTACAGGAATGCAATAGATTTTGGTGTATATTGTAAATTTATTAAAATTAGATAATCAATTTATATATTTTATTGGATTTTTTATTCATTTTGATATAAAGAAAAAATTATTATCAATTTTTATTAACAAATATAAAGCTTAATCGTTAAATAAGAAAATATATAGTATAAAAGATATATTTGTTTATATATATGTTGATGAATTAGGGAGGGTTTTTATTTAGTTTTGATGAAGAAATTATGTTTCAATTTGCTTGGGGTCTTGATTCTGCAACCAACCATCAAGTTAAGTTTTTTGCTTTTTAGAAAGGTTTCGAACTTGTTATTGCAAAGAAAATTCTCTATTTATTGGTTTTTGGTGATTCAATGCTTGTTATCGGACAAGTTATTAAGGCCAAATATAGGAAGTTCTTAGGTCATCCTCCCATACTTCAATGGATTTATTTAATCGTCTACGAGTTCGAGCACTTAGAACATTTACAGACATTTAAACTAGGTGGTCCCTATGCCAAGGCAAATTGGGAATAAATCATGGAATAACGACATATACCTATATCCCTTAACCATGTTTAGAATCCCAAGATATATGATCATCAGTCAGGTGTATGTTATCATTAGAAATTTATTTCTCCTTTGGTTGAGGTTTCGTGCCTCACACTTTACCTAGCCCTTGACGCATTTATTGATGTTGATGGGCTTTATGGTTTGGATGTATTACATTATTTTGCCACAAATTTTCAAAATCCTTCCTCGGTGGCACATTTCTCGCAACAAGTGGCAGGCATTCATAAATCTATTATGTCTAGGATGGTACTTGTATTAATTTTGCCTTCAGCTGAGTTGGTGGAAACTAATGTGGAAAAGGTGATATTTTCATTGTGCATAGGGTTAAAGTTAATATTGTTGGCGTGCAACTCCCATAAACAGTCCTCTCATCGCCCTCCCAAAGATTTTGGTCTGGTTATGTATTACATGCTTAAGTCTCCCTCACGGCAGAGTTCTTGCATGACTTATTTAATGGCTCCTCATGATCTCTTGGGTTTCTATGGGTTACTATTTTTTCCTTGAGAGTGGTTCAACCTCGTTGGTGTGTCATCTACTTGCTCCAAGTGGCCCTCTTTGGACATGGCGGAGCCTCCAAATATTTCTGAACTAAATAATGATGGCTTATTGCTTGATAGAATTTTGGATTCCACCAAAGCCTTGCTAGAATCTAGGTAGAGGTAGGACGATATGGTGGAAAAGAAACACCATTATTTTCAACTTCATTTGAAAGTGAAGCTCCTACGCTATCTTAGCAACATGGAGTTTTCTCTGAGCGAATTACGTGAGGAAATCTTTTCGCTTAGTTCTCGGGTCTCGACATTGGAAAATATCATTTCTCAAATTGTTCAACTTGGTTTAGGTGGCATTGGCCCCAACACAACTCTTGAGAAGAAAAAATCATGTCGCCCTCATGGAGATGATCTCTCTAGTATTGGATGCAGCTAATGGTCATCATCAACGAAGGTTTTTTTCAATTTCTAACATCATCTTATGTTTCTCTACAAATACTATTTGATCTTCGAGTCTTTTTGCCATGTTCTTAGTTGTAACGTTTTTTGTATATGCAAGAATTGCACTTTCAACACTGGCTTTTTGAATTTATGGACGGTAAAATACATCTATGGTCAAATATGATATTGTTATTATGAGGGTTCTGGCCCATAATCGAGCGATTATTAATATAAGACCCTTACCCATTTCTTAAAAAATAAATACATCAATACACTTTTTAATATGCTCTTTGTACTATTATGATAGTGATAAATATATTATTATCAATTTTTATATTTTACAACTATATATTTTCTTAGTGATAATTATTTGCTAGATATAAAAGTGGATTGGCACTTTCGTAAATAACATATATATATATATATATATATTATAAGAAAAAAAAATAATAAATGTAATTAAAAGTTTACTAGGTTTTGGATTGACAAAATAGTGCCACAACAATAAGTTATCTATTAAAACCTAATTAGGTATTAACTTAAGCAAAAATAATAATATAATGAACAATATAAGATTTTTTCCTTCTTATATAAATTTTAATTATTAACTTATTTATTTTAGGGTAGAAAAATAATTATAATAACTAATAATGTATATTTATTACTTAATAAAAATATATTAAAATTTTAGTAAACAAATTTATTATAAAATTAACTAAAATGAAATAATACAGTTGTCAAAAATATAAAAACCAACATAGTCATAATTCCTTGTGGTGAGGAGAAAGGGATTGTCATAATTTAGTGCCTATCATGATAGAATAATTGTTAATTATCAAATGAGAGTAAAAGCAGTGAATCTAGTAAATCTTAACAAAAGTCAACCTAGTTTAGAGTATTGCCTAGCTGGTCCATCTATGATTCACATAAGTCAATATGCATCATTTCAGAGAAATGGCCCACTTTGAAATCATCCTTTCTATGAGTATATATTTGACTTTGATGTGAATAATATTAGTCCAAATCTAAGGTATAGACAAAACACCGTGATCCACTTTTTCAATAGGGTTTAAGGGGAAGGGGAGATGTGAAAATGTTCAAATTAGGAATCAAATACTTGGATTAAGGTAAGTCATAACTTTCCTTAAACGACATTGAAGCAAAAGTAAATATAATTTTAAATTGAGATCCATAATCAAAAGCAACCAATAATTTTTTCTTAATGGTACATTGTTCTTTTACCCTTTCAATATTATGTGAGTACTGTTATCTTTGCGGTTATGCCCCTCATATTCATGAATGTGCACAGGTTAGGCAATATAGATCTTGTTCGCTAGGCAATATAGATTCGATTTGCAAATTTATCGGTACCATTATTAGGTCATATCATCGTGCAACCCAATTTGGACTCCTATCATATCTTATCATGTTGCATCGTACAATAGTAGTGGAATTACTATTCCATAAAATTCCTCATATTGTGAATGAATTCAAATATTACAAATCCTTCCTATACAAAGGAGATTATACCTAAAATGGATAGAATCCAATATCCCACATGTATAGATTTGGAAAGTTTTCGATTGCTTATTAATAAGTGAATTCCTGGGGAGCCCTTTACGATATAAAAGTTTTCTATATATTTGAAAAATGTCTTTATAATCAAATATGGCTGGATAAGGATCACACATTTGATGGCATATTATATTATTTGAAGTTTTTCAAATAGAGGTTATAATATTCAAAATAATTTTTATTTATACATTCACAAAATTAATATTATATAAAATGTTAATTATA
>APFE031176910.1:6005-44888 GCA_000404065.3 Pinus taeda
CACAAAAATAACAATAGAGAGATTCTATGGGGCACAATAATAAAAATATGGGGACAATAGGGGCTCAACAATATTAATAAGGGATACAACTACAATAGTGATGGGGTAATCACTAGTATTATAGGGACCTAACATAAAAATCTTCAGTACCCTCCTAAGGGAGAAGTGTGCTATTCCACAAGAATCTTTTGTTTGAGTTGGGAGTTCTTACAATGGTATAAGCGATATTGTACCATAACGAATCATTTTTCTAGCTAAATGTATCATATGTATTGGGATATTATTGTAACTTTTGAATGAGTGCCCACACTTCTTCGTCATTCTTCCATTTATCCCTTGCTTCATTTATCCAATCTGGTTGGATAATAGAAATGGTGCACAACAATGCTTCCACATCCTCATCTTTTCTTGAGAGTGAATCTACCACAACATTTTTCTTCCCTTTTTTGTAGATGATTTCAAAGTCATAACCAAATATCTTTGTGACCCATTTTTTTTGCTCTTGAGAGGATACTATTTTTTCTAAAGAGTATTTAAGACTATCATGATCCGTTTTACCTTGAAGTGTCTTCCCACTAGGTAGGGTCACCATTTCTTAAGTGCGTGTAGTATTGCTAACATTTCCTTCTCATAAATAGATTTGTGTAAATAATTTCCTTTGATTTGACAACTTTCAAAAGAAACGGGTCTTTCATCTTGCATTAAAACAACACTAATTCCATTTCTTGAAGCACCACATTCCACAATAAAGGCTTTTGTGAAGTCTGGAATAGCTAAGATCAGTGCTTGGCACATTGCCTCTTTAAGATGTTCAAAGACATTTGTTGCTTCTAAAGTCCATAAAAATGCATCTTTCTTCAGTATTGTTTTTAGAGGTGCTGATATTCTCCCACAATTCCTAACAAACTTGCGATAATACCCTGTCAACCCAAGAAATCCTTGCAGATGCTTTATGGATGTGGGGATTTTCCATTCCTTAATGGCTTTAATTTTGCTAGGGTCTACCTTAACACCTTCATGAGATACAATATGACCTAGATATTCCACCTCTTATACTCCAAAGGAACATTTGGAGCTTTTTGCATATAATTGCTTTTCCTCCAATAGTTTGAGCACCCTGTCAACATGTTGAACATGATCCTTCCAAGGCTTTTTGTAGATTAGTATATCATCAAAAAATACTAACAAAAATTCTCTAAGGAAGGGTTTGAAAATGGAATTCATCAAACCTTGAAATGTAGAAGGTGAATTGGCAAGGCAAAAAGGTATGACCAAAAATTTATAATGACCCTCATGAGTTCTAAATGGTGTTTTCGAAATATCTTCAGTCTTCATTCTAATTTGATGATATCTTGAATGAAGATCCAACTTGGTGAAGTAACCTAATCCATGCAATTCATCCAATAATTCATCAATGACAGGAATGGGAAATTTATCTTTAATAATGAGCTTGTTGAGCTCCCTATATTTCGGACACATGTGCCATGATCCATCCTTCTTGTGTACCAATACTACTAGATCAGAGAAAGAACTTTGACTAGGTTGAATTATACCAACCTCTAGCATTTCTGCAACCATACGTTCGATTTCACTCTTTTGAGCATAGGGATATCTATATGGCCTGATGTTTGTAGGAACACTTCCTGGAATCAAATGAATAGCATGATCATGACCACGAATAGGTGGGAGGCCTTTGGGAGTCTCAAATACCTTGGAATGATTGTCCAAAACCTTTTGGAGATATAGAGAAATAGATGATTTCGATGTGGAAACCTCTAGCGAACATAATTGTTAAATTACGCCATGTTGTTCCTTCTTTAGAATCTTTGTCATACCGTTAGAGCTGATTATCTTTCTCGGTTTCCCAATAATACCCCTTAATTCAACTTCCTTTCCTTCCACACAAAATCTCATGAAAGTTCTTGAAAATTAAAGGCTATTGTACCCAAGGATTGTAGCCATTGGACTCCTAGTACAACATCAACACCACCCATCGGAATGAAAACTATTGGGTTATTCAATACATATTCTCCCATGGATAGCTTGATATTATGGCAATTTATGGTTCCTCCACTTGCAACCATCACTTGACACTCTGGTGCTAGATATAGGAAGAAATTCAATTCCTTGGCTATCTTACAATGAATAAAATTATGGGTACGTCCTGAATCAATCAAAACTATTACCTTTTTCTTCTTGATATGTCCTTCTATCTTGATAGTTTGAGGAGTGGTAATTCTAGCCAATGCATTAAAAGATATGGTCAGATTCATTTCTTTTTTATCTAGGGTTTGTTCCTGGAGTATATCCTCTTCTTTTGACATTCCTTGTTCATTTTCTTCCTCCTCTTCATAATCTATGTAGAATAATTTCTTCTCAGCACAATTATGACCTTTAGTGTATTTGCTATCACAACTGTAACAAATCCCTTTTGCTCTTTTTTCTTCCAATTGTTGTGGTTTCAACCTTCTAGGTTGTGGAAGGATAGGGGAAACAACACTTCCATATTTATAGTCGTGAGTGTTAGGCTTCCTAGTTGCCGTAATTTTTCTTTCCATTTTTCTTGCTAACCTCAATGCCTTCTCCAATGAACCGGGTTCCCAAAGGTGAACCTCATGTTGGATATTATCCTTTAATGTCCCTATTATCACATCAATCCTATGCTCCTCTGAAATATCTTTTACCCTTATGGTCAAATTTTGGAAGTCTTCAATGTGCTCCATCATTGAACCCTTTTGTTTGAGATTTATCAATTGGCTAAAAACGTTGTTGCTTTTTGTATCCTCGTAATGTGTTATCATTTCTTCAGTAAACATTTCCCAAATGACAATTTGTTTACGAGAGCAAATCCATCGATACCATACAAACTGATTTGTTCCAAATATAAAGTTGCAATACCTAAATTTTGTGTGTTTTACACATTATGGAGATTGAAAAATTGCTCCATCTATACTATCCATGTTCCGAGATCCTTGCCATCAAATTTCCTCATATCTATTTTTGGAACATATTGGGTCTTCAATCCAACATTAAAGTCTATGAAATCATGATTAACATTTCTTTTGTTCTCATCATGAGTTTCCTTTACTACCCTTTCACCATTAGTAACCATTTCTTGTAGCAACTTATTCAAATTTATCTCCAATTCTTCCATCTTAGCGTCCATGCCATCCATCTCAGCTTCCACGCCATCCATCTTAACATGCACGCCATTCATATTAGCTTCCACGCCATTCATCTTGGCTTCAATTACCCTTTGTGAGAGTGAAATTTGTTGTACTTGGTCTTGTCATTTTGATATATCATGTTGCATTTATTCCTCTTCTTCGCAAGTCATCCAGAGCTTTCAGGTTGCTTACTAGGTGTTTCCATTTTATTTCTTTAGGGCATCAATTGATGCTAATAATTCTTCACTATTCCCTTTGAATTCCTTCAAACTAATTTTTCAAACCAATCGTATGCAAAATTTAAAAAAAAAACTGCACACCCTTTTTTCACTTTGTAAGAGCTCAATATTGAATCTATTGCATCTCTATAAATCTGGATCTCATATATCTAAAATCAAATTTTGCAGTAGCCCTTCAAGTCCTCTTTCTAACCTCGTATTTCTGATTAAGATTGGATTTCCAAGGAAGAGTTATGCCAAATATCCCACGGTGACTTGATTATAGACTAGTTCAATAGAACGAACTTGTACGAAGTGACACATGTCACTATTTCGACCTTAGTACCTGACATTGATATACAAAAAACTACAAGCTGACCACTTTCTGAAATTTCTTACAAAATTTCAATCTAATTCTCAGAACGAAAGTTATGACGATTTTCCCCAGGTCACCTGTTTGGAATGTAATTCATGAGTCTACAAAAACCCTAACGTCCTCAGATCATATCTTTGAAAATATAGCAAGACAAGCTTTGAAATTCAGATCTGAAGTTCAGAACGATTTTGACTCAAATGGGTTTTTTTGTTACCTTCGGAAACACCATAGAAATAAAGTTATAGTGCAAATGCCACGATGGCCTATTTGGAGCAGCGAAACCCTAGAATCAAAAGGTCTGATACCAAATGTTATGAAACTAGCTCACAAAAAGATAGAGAAGATAGACCAACGCCTTAAAAATCAGCCTCTTGAAGGGGGCAACCTCCTTTACATTACACAAATGAATAATTCTTGGATGATACAAATGACTAAAGCTCCCTTCTATGTATAGGAATCTAAGGGGTCACAATATAATCCAACAGACGTAACAATAATAACATAAGGGCACACTAATAACAATATGGGGACAATAGGGGCACAATAATAACAATAAGGGCTACAATGACAATAGTAATGGGGAATCACTAGTATTATATGGACCTAACAAATTTGAATTTCGCTCAACAATTTCATAGACAAAAAACAAAAAAACAAAAAATCCCTCTAAATTAAAATAATTATGATCCTCTTCAATAAAATAATTCTATAAGCCCTCTTTAACCAAAAGAAAAAGAAAGAAAGAAATATGTTTCCTTAAAAGAACTTGAATATCAATAATGTTTGCCTTAAAAAAAAATTATTCTCTAAAAATATACCCGATTTTCATTCAACTCGTTGGGCCTTCTCTTTCCAACACTGCAATCGATACAACGACTTTCTTCCTCCTTCCAAAAAATGGACAGGGTAACAACTTTGACAAACCGGTGAACACGAACGATACAACTGTTGGACCTTCTCTTTCCAGCACTGCAATCGATACAACGACTTTCTTCCACCATCCAAACAACAAACAGGGTAGTGACTTTGACAAACTTGTCATCTTTCGAAACAGCGGATAAGATAATACAATTTTGACAAAAAATCAGCAGATACACCAGCTCGATCTCTTCCCTCCGGCAACAGGTTCAACATATGAGACTCTCATCATTTTCTTAATCGGAAGGCAGGGGAAATCTTATCTACAATGTACCGTCTTCACGAAGAAGAAAGATCGAGCTCGGGCTCTTGTTCAGAAATCTAGGCAGACAGACAATCCCATTCACGACAACGGATATTTTTTCTCAACACGGTACCACTTCTCCTTTTCCTTAACAACGGTAGCGGGAAACCAACACACAGTGGGTCCCTCAGGCTCTGATACCACTTCTAGGGTTTTTAGGCATAAACACAGAGAAGAAATAATACATAGAAGAAAAATCACTGAATGGGAAACTGAAACAAATATATAGCATGAACACAAATAATTTTACGTGGTAAAATTTTGATAGGGAATTAAGGAAACATCCACGGGCAAGGGATTGGAAATCGATTAATCAAAGATGATTCTCCATAATATAAGTTTCTCGGGCTATCCCAATTAATATGGGCTTTTTCTTTGTTACATAACTCCTCGTTATAAATTCACTGATAGTGACTTTAATTTTTACCCATAATTACATATGTGTTGTCAAATTTTAACTCCTCCTCATTATAAATTAACTGACAGTGACTTTAATTTTTACCCATAATTACATATGTGTTGTCATATTTCAACAAAAAATGGTTACAATGATAAAGGTTTATTATCTTGATTAGCCATACATGAGCTTTCTCAACTTCTTTCTAGCAAAGAAACTCAGGTAAAAGTGGATTATCATGTATTATAAATTAACTGACAGTGGCTTTAATTTTTACCCATAATTACATATGTGTTGTCATATTTTAACAAAAAATGGTTACAATGATAAAGGTTTATTATCTTGATTAGCCATACATGAGCTTTCTCAACTTCTTTCTAGCAAAGAAACTCAGGTAAAAGTGGATTATCATGTGTGTAATTTCCATGGACACAAAAAAAAAGAGAAGTTTTATTTGTGCCTAATTTCCATGGATACCAGGGATACCACAAATACAGAGAGGTTGATTTGTGCAAATTTTAGTGTTCTTTCCTTGTTTTGGTTGGAGATTATTACCTTAATTGTGATTTGTAGTTTTGTAGTTTTTTAGCTGTCCCCAACGTTATTATTAGTTTGTTGCTTTTTGTTCTCCAAATTCTTTTGGATTTGATTTTGGTCATTTATTTCCCATTCCCCTACTCTTGTCTTTATTATTAATATTATAATTGGCGTGGTTTGGTACATTGTATTGAGTATACACCCATTCTTCATGATAAGTTTTTTGATATATATACCTTTAGACTTACTAAAATTCTTAATATGTCTATGATGAACATCTAAAGATTTAGGACCACATCCTCCTCTTCAAGTTTTGTATGCAAAAGTGAATTTGAATTTTGGGATTTAGTCTTTTTAAAAAAACCCTTTATTTTTTTCTTTTTCCTTGTACAAACTCATACAAACTATAATTGATAATCCACCTATATCATTGTGCATTACCTTCATATATCCCTAAAACATAACATATGATAAAAAACATAAAAAATACTTATTTTTTTTTATGTAATTGCATAGAAATTTACTTCTTTTTTCTGTGTTAGTGTTTTCTATGCTACTGCATATTTTTCCTTTGCAACATGTGGTGCAATTGCTAATTATTTAAATTTGTGAATTGTTATTAATTTTAAAGCAGCTTAATGAAACAAAAGGTTAAAAAGTTATTTTTTTAAAGATATGTAGTTTATTTATCAATAGATATATTATTCTTAAATTGGTAAGTTTTTATAAATTTTAAAAAATTAAATAATATAAATAATATTTATTTATTTATTATTTAATTTTAAGATTATGGTCAAATTAGGTATTCCAATGAAGGTGTCTAGGAGTGTTGATATGATGCCAATGGCACAAAATGGGGCAACTCTCACTATACTTCGGGCATTGCATGTGCTTGTGTCAGTTCATGAATCATGGCATGAAGTAGGCAGAAGGTTAAACGTCATTTAAATATTGGAGGCTGGATAATGACGTAAAGGATGTCTCAAAAGTTTAAACATCATTTAAATATTTGAGGCGGGATAATGAGGTAAAGGAGGTCTCAACACGATATTCCATCACATTGGAAGAATTGGAGGAAAAAACTAGCCAAGAGATCAATTCCGAAAAGGGTTGTGACCAACCGGTGGGTTAATGAGGTAAAGGAGGGGTCTCAACAGGGTAATTCATATTGGAAGAATTGGAGGAAAAAATCTAGCCAAGAGATCAACTCCGAAAAGGGTTGTGACGAACCACCTAGATATTTAGAGATTCTACCCAATAATTGTTATGACTAATTGATTTTATGCTTACAACACTCATAATCTTTTTTCCTTCTCATGTTATTGTATGTCAAGATAGTGTTAGTTTGCCATAAATTAATTATTATTAAAAATACTCTTTAAAAATATAGAATAATAATTTTTCATGAATTTCAAAAATACTATATTACTTGACAGTAATTTATATTATAAATTTTACCATTCATTTAATTTCTTTTAGTATTAATATAATCATTATTTTTTATTTAATTAAAATGTATAAATTTATAATTCTTTTAATTTCTTCTATTATAAAAATAATCATTATTTTTCATTTAGTTAAAATATATTAAGACATTTAAGTTTAAATTAAAATAAAACTGTGAAGTTTAGTTTTATTATTATTATTGGTTAGCACAATCATATAAATTAAATGGTGATAAACTAACTCACATAGTCATCAAAATCCTCATTATCTATTTAGTTTATCAACTTTAATTTATGTAAAGTTAAGATTTTGTAATACCATGACAAAAAAGATCACAAACACATTGCATAAAATTTAAAATGGAAAATTCTATTTAAAAATCTTTAATTTCATCTATTAAATTATATATAACAAAAAAATATTTCATATTATTAAATCTAAATTCTCTATATTTTTTTAAAATAAAAATTCTGAAAACCTGTTACAAAAGAAACCCTTCTCAAAACTCTATTGGATAATAAACAACCATGTAACAGGAAAAAAAACACTCTTAAAAAAGATATTTTATAAAACAAACCATTTAAATTTAAAAAATAAATTACATATTTTATTTCAGGGACACAGATTACCAACTTTGTTTTAAAAAAAATAAATTGCATATTTATTTCAGGGACACAGATTACCAACTTTGTTTTAAATAATAAACTTGATTGCACATAATTAAATTACCAACCTTATTTAAAGAACCATCAACCAGACATAAATTGTTAAGGGAGTGTACGTCGTGTGGTCCGGATTGTTTGTTGTCTTCTTCCCTGGATTTAAATTTCATGCCTCAGAGATATGTAAATGTTGTTCCCTGGACGTACATACCACATTAAAAATATATATTTTAATCTCCACCATGAAAAACTTTAATGGTGAATTGGAACAGTTGTTGGCAAATTGAATTGGGCCACATCTATTAGCCAATTGTTGATAATAAACAACCATGTAACAGGGAAAAAAAATCACTCTTAAAAAATATATTTATAAACAAACCATTTAAATTTAAAAAATAAATTACATATTTTATTTCAGGGACACAAATTACCAACTTTGTTTTAAATAATAATCTTTTATTGCACATAATTAAATTACCAACCTTATTTAATGAACTATGAACCAGACATAAATTGTTAAGGGAGTGTACGTCGTGTGGTCCCGATGGTTTGTTGTCTTCTTCCTGGCTTTAAATTTCATGCCTCAGAGATAATGGTGAATTGGAATAGTTGTTGGCAAATTGAATGTCAGGCTTAAAGTCATGTTCTGTGGTTCTCGGAAATTCTTATTTCCAATTTTATAGAAAAGTAAATACTTTGTAATATGCGAGGCAAATAATGTTAGCTTTCTTTCTCCACACTGCTTGGCCCTGTCTCTCCACGCTGCTATCTCAATTTACGTGTTATTCTCAAAAAGCGAAAGCCTCGCATGTCAGAGCGCATTTACTTTTCTATAAAATTAGAAATAAGAGTTTCCGTGTATTGGTACAATTGTATTAGTTAACATGCACATACCTCTGGTCCTTACTGTACTTTAGACCATCAGAGCGCAGGTGGATGTGAGCTTCAGTCGTGTGGTCTGGATTTGATTAAATGGTCATTTAATTAATTTATTTTTAATTTAGTTTAGCAGAACCCATGAGTTGTAGGTTAGGTTATAAGATATTTTATGATCTTTTTATTCTGGCATTTTTTTAATATAAAATTCAAAACAAATTGATGATGCATATAATTTAGATTATTTTTGTTTATATAAATATATATAAAAGAGAATATTGTGATATATTAGTTATTTATTTGATATGATTTTGAAAATGATAAAAAAATGAAATGGATTATCTTTATTATTTTTTAATATATGGCAAGTTTGTATATGAATCTTTTAAATATATATTTTTTTTTTTTTTTGCACATTAATTTTTTAAAATATAGGCATTTTTGAATTAAATGTTTTTAATTTAAATAAAATTATGGTTATTTATTTATATATGATATGAATACTACAAATTTAATTTCTTTTCCTTCATCATATTAATTTTTTTATTCTCTTTTTTTGTGATGTTTTTATCATTTTTTTTTATTAGCCGAAGGTTTTCCATGACTTCTTTAACATCAAAATATTTGTCCAAAGATCTTTTAGGATTGAAATGAACCACCCAAATTTATTTTGGGGTGTGTTACCTTTCTATTCATTTATTGTTTAACATTAAAACTTTGGTCCTAAAAGATTTTGTAGGATTGAAATGAACCACCCAAATTTATTTTTGGGTGTGCCTATTCATTTATATTCACTCAAGTCAAAAATGTGAAAACTAAAGTTGTTTTAAATTTGCAATTAATTATTTATATAGTTTCTAATAATTAAAATATTTAAATTTAGACTATTTTTTTTTATATATATATATAGATATATACTTTAAAGTTTTTGTTTTTAAATTAAGTTAAATTAATATTGTCATATGGGTTACCAAATATGATTTTGAGAATAAGAAAAGAAGAAATAGATTATGTTCATTATCCTTTTCATATGTATGGTAAGTTTGTGTATGGATCCTCTCAAATATTAGTTTCTATTTATCTTTTGCACATTCTTCCTTTAGATATAAGCATTTTTGAATTAAATATTTTTTATTTAAATAAAATTATTCTTATTTAGTTATATATGATATGATATGCATACTCTAAATCCAATATCTTTTCCTTTATCATGTTTGTGTCAGTTTTGTTATCATTTCTTGATTAGGGTAAGGTTGTGGATCACTTATTTATCATTAAAACATTTGTCTTGACATCTTTTCAAGATTGAAATAAACCACCCAAAAATAATTTTGGGTTATGGTTTACTATTAATTTATTGTTTATTCATTGTGATGAGCCTCATAAATGGGTAATTATATTGGCTCATTTTACCTCCTAACCTAGTCAAATCAACCATTCTCTTAGCTTATTGTATGATTTTCTGATTATATTTATGCTTATAGGGTGAGTTGAGTTAGTTATTATGCCATGTGGTCTAACATGTATTTAATGCAGATTATTGATGGATTTCGAGGCCAAAGTCAAGGATCTAGTGGTCAAACTGCAACAATAAATCGAAGTAGACAGAGGAGAGGACTTATAGGAGGGAATCACCCTCATTTATTGTTCCTCACTTCGAATTCACCTTCATTCATCTCGGAGTACAAGCAGCCGAATCATGCACTAGAAGGCAACTAAGCAAGTGGAAGATGATTGATAGTTATCTCGAGTTTTGGGAGCCAAGTCTCCTAATTTTAAGGAAATTATTGGTAGCTTCAGATGTATAAGTAGAGAGGCCTAGGGCCTCACTAGGGTCGACTTTTTTTTTTGCTTGTGTAAACTCTGCTCAAATTTTGAGCTTACTATTTTATGATAGTTTTATGTAATCTTGCTATTTTTTGATAATGAAGATGGAATCATTTTTGAGCTAGCACTGAGTTACCTCAAAGGGTTGAAGCTCTTTGGTTAGGGCCCAATCCAAGCAACCAAGCTTCTCTTTACTTGTATTTGTATGCTTTACTTTAGTTTGTAGATTAGTTTGTTGTTAGATGTATTTCTCTTATGGTTAAGAATAAGTTGGTTTTGATGATTTAGTAGCTTGCTTCCATTTGTGCTTTCTGTAGCAGGTTAAGTGGTGATTGAAGAAGATTCAAAATGCTAGTAACAGTGCCTTGGCCTCTCTTCCTCCCTCTGGGACCATGATTTGAGGCAAAGACTCTCTTGCTGCCCCAAAAACATAGATTTTCCTCATTCCTAGGACTTCTAGTGTTTGCAGCTCTCTAGTAGGTTGATAGTCCAATTTTGCTTTGCTTTAGATCTTCTTTACCATGTTCACTTCTAGATTTGCAATAGTCCTTTTGCATGCTTTCCTTTCTTACAACATTTCCCAGAATTTCCTTCTATACATCATAGTTTAGGCCATTTTAATGCAAAACTCTGTTTTTCCTCGAATGCACTCATTTCATTGGTTGCCTATTTTCTTGGTTGACTGTCAGTTTCTATGTAGCAGATCTCTTCCAACAGTAGGCTAGCATACCAGCAATCACACCCTCCATCTAATTCATGCCCTATAGGTCTCCAAACCTCACCTTAATTCTACCCTAGTTTCCTTCATTTTTCCTAGAACTTCTTCTTCTCTCCTTGAGTAAACCCAATCATATTTCTCTCTCCTGGTGATTCATGGTAGACCTTAGGAACCCTAACACCTTATTCCAACCTTCATCCACCTTTTACACCCACTCTCACACCCTCAAAACAGCAAAAATTTCTCTCGGCCTCCTCCTGTAAGCCTCTTGTAGTTTCCTTGTTTTCCTCGTGTAGTTTTCCTGTGTCCTCTATTTTTTCCTGTAGGCTTTCTTTTGAAGGCTAAGTGTGGGAAAATCCTCCAGAAGGCCACCTAAAACCTCCGAGGACCCATCCACACCATCCTACATCCTCCCAAGCTCCAAAACCGCCCTCTAATGCCACCTGTTCGCTGCGACACTCACACACAATAAATTAGATGCATGTTAAATTCACATAAAAATCCAAAAATATGTCTGTTTCTTATTTACTTCCATAAATAACATGGTTAGATGTTGTTTACTTCCTTGATTAGGTAATGGAATTTATTTCATGGTTTTCATGGTGTTTTTCGCGAAAGTAGAATTAACTTGTTAAATAGGGTTTACTAGGTTTTGCTTTACATTTCAGTCTTTCTCCTTTCTGCAGTTAGAATATCATCTATACAGTAATATTTCTTTCCTTTCATCACACATAGAGACTCTTTTGAAATATATAGAAATTGGCTTGAGCTCCTAGTGATCTCGTGCTGGCTGACCAAGTGACAACCTGCAATGAAAACTAGTACTTGTGCATATAGCACCAACACTTCCAAGTTTGTTACGAACTACCAGGTTGATAAAAGTAAAGTTGGTAGCCCTGGAGTTTCAGCATTCTTGCTACAATACTAGCACTCATCACTTTTTGGCGTTGTTTCTGGGGAAGCGTCAGAGTATTCTGTGATTCCCGCTTTCTTCTATTTCCTATTACAATATTATGCTAATAGTTTATTTCGGCAAAAGTAGACTAGTCATTTATTTTCTTTCAGTTCTCCATTTCCTTGCTTTCATTTTCAATTATGCAAATTTCCATTCAGTAAGTTCATTTCAGCTAGTTGAAATTTGTTTTTTTTAATCACAATTTCAGTTTCTGCAGGTACTTTCATTATGGGGAAAAAGAATAAAAAAACCAACCAAAAATATTTCCTTTCATGCCTCGTAGGGGTAAAGATAACTTAGGAAAATTTTTGTCCAACACCCCCATTACTTCACATAGCCAACCTTCTCTCTTCTTCAGTGGCTGCAATCAAGAAGAACCCTTATGTGAACAACAAGACATATTTGAAGAACCTATAAGGGAAGAAGAAGAAGAAAACATTCCTCTAGAGCCAATGGCTGAAAACAGAAATGCTAGGGGAAATGGAGAGAGAATAAAGGGTACCTTCCCCTTTTGGGAGACCAATGGGGACACCAAAATGAGGAATATAAGTCCTTCTAGCCTACCTGACTTCCATGGTCTAACTACAGAAGATCCTAACACCTTCTTGTTCGATTTTGTTGTCATCTATCGAACTTATGACTATGCAGAAGATGAGCAAAAGTTGAAACCGTTCCCTTCTACTCTCAAGGACGCAGCACTGCGCTGGTTCATGGGATTACGTGGCAATAACATCACAAATCAGGCTCAAATGCAACAAGCCTTTAACAACAAGTATCGAGACTATTGTAGGTCAAAAGATACTAAAGAATAAATATTCTGAATGACCATAGGAAGTGATGTGTCCCAGGAAGACTATGAAGAGAGGTTCCAGCTCAGTTACAAAAGGGCCAGGTGTACACTTAACCCTGAGTCTCTGAAGTTGATCTTGCTTAGGGGAATTTAGGAAGACCTTTTAGACACCCTCCATCTACTAGCTGGGGGAGACATCTACCAACTATCCTATGAGGACATAAAGATTGTTTTTAGAAACCACTCTAGAGCAGCCAGAAAGAAAGGTAGGGGCAATCAACCCATAGCCAATACCTCTTCTTCCAATTCATCCATTAAAGGTGAGATTGAAAACATGCTAGAAGAATTCAAGAGTGAGATGCTACAGACTCTTGCCGTGCAAATGGATACCTTACATATCAAAAGAAAACAAGAGGAAGTAGAGAGGGCTTTGGCCATTTTTTTCCCTAAATGCACCAGGAATCATCCTAGGAATGAATGCCCATTGAACTCTATAGAGGTTTGTTCAGTCTGTGAAGAAGATCGTTTTACAGATAAGTGTCCTTCCTTGCCCAGACTTAAAGCTGTATACCAAGGGGCCGAAGGAGTCACTGAATAGATCTATTACATAAACCAAAGGAGGTCGCATGGACCTAGACCATACTAGCAGGGGATGCAAGGGACATCTCAGGAATACTGCAACCCCAGCCAAGTCACCTCCATGCCTTCTTGGGGCCCCCCTGCTCATCCTTCCTGGTCCACGCCTCCTCCTTGGTCCTTCACATCTCAATATCATGCCCAACCAACCACCCATTCATTTCAATCATATGCTCAGTTGCAACCTTAGTGGAATGCATTTCATCAAGGGTGGAGGCCCCAATACAACTCTCTTCCCGCTTTTCTGCCTCCACCACCTGCCCAACCACAACTGTTACCTTCTGCTCCACCAAGGCAACCCCAAATGCCTACCCAGTCAAATCTGAACTCGAACAACAGACAGGCTCAGCAAGTGTATAGTGGGGAACCATCATGCCCAACTTATGTTATGGAGATTCAATAAATTAACTTGCAATCTGGAAAATTTCTCCCAAATAGCCAGCCTCCACCTAAGGAGGTTGAGGAAGATAAAGAGGAAAGTGAACCTAAAGTAAATCCACCCTTTCCTAAGAGACTATCCATGACAATCCAACTTACCCCAGAAGAGACTAAACTCCTGGGAGAATTGAAACATTTATGTGTGAAGATACCACTTCTCCAAGCCATAAAAGATGTGCCTATCTACAATAGGTTGATCAAAGAGAAGTGATTTAGGCATCCAAGAAGGCGCAAGAGAGACGCCCCAACCATTAATTTCATTGGACAACTCTCCAACCTAATGTTGGGGAAAATAATTTGTCCAAAATATTTGGACCCTAGAAGCCTAGTAGTTAATGTCCACATCAATGGCACAATGGTCCCACATACCTTAATTGATCTGGGAGCTGCCATTAATGTGATGAAAAAGGACACAATGCTCAAACTTAACCTCTAAGGCTCCTTGAGGAAGACCACGACAGTGCTGCAACTAGCAGACCACTCCACAATGACCCCTAAGGGGATTGTGGAAGATGTCATGGTCTCCATTGATTCTTGGGAGTACCCTGCTTATTTCTTAGTTCTCCAGACAAAGGAAAAGCTCATTGGGTATCCTCTCATTCTGGGAAGACCCTGGTTGGCTACAGCCGATGCCTACATCAATTGTCGAGCTGGGACCATGACCATAAAGAAGGGGCACATGTCCAAGCAGTTAATCCTATATCCTCCTGCCCAACCCTTGCTAGAACATGATCTACCTCTCTGGTTGGAGGAGGAGGATGAGGATGAAGTTTATTCTTCACCACTTTGTACATTAGAAATCCGCATGCGGGGAAAACCCCAAGATGAGGATGATATGATTGAAATTTTGATTTAGAATCCACCTCCCAATGTATCACCATTAGAAGACATAGTAAGAGAAACCCAAAACAATCCCTCAACTGATATCTATGTGGCCAACCCCACTTCTCTCCATGTTAAAAATATAGAGTTCGGCCCAAAAATAACATTGAAAATCAATCCACCCCTATCTACTTCCCAAAGAAGGAGCTATGCAGGATACTGAGAAAACATCTAGATGCCTTCGCCTGGAGTTATAAGGAGATGAAGGGAGTGCACCCTTTAGTATGTACTCATCATATATACATCAAGGAAGATTGCAAGCCAGTCAGGCAGCCTCAAAGGAGGAGGAACCTAACACTTAAGGATATTGTTAAGGAAGAATTGCAGAAATTGCTTGATGCAGGATTCATCTATCCCATCTCTGACAGTGAGTCTCTCCTTTGGTGCTAGTGCCAAAGAAATTTGGTAAGTGGAGAATCTGTGTTAACTATCGGGAATTGAACAAAGCCACTAAAAAGGACCATTTTCCTTTGCCTTTCATAGGTCAAGTGTTAGATGCTCTGGCAAGGATAAAGTTTTTCTCCTTCCTAGATGGGTTTAGTGGGTAGAATCAGATTCAAATCAGCTCGAAAGACCAAGATAAGACCACTTTCCCTTGTCCTTGGGGTACCTTTGCATACCGGGTCCTTTCTTTTGGTTTTTGCAATGCTCTGGCCACTTTCCAAAGAGCCGTATTGAGTATATTTTCTGAACTGGTTCATGATGCAGTAGAAATATACATAGATGATTTTACTCCTTATGGCTTTGAGTTTCAAAAAGCTTTATCTAACCTAGGAAAAGTTCTAGATAAGTGTATTGAGATGAACCTTTCTCTCAATTTGGAAAAATGTGAATTTTTTATGACTAAAGGGACTGTGCTAGGTCATGCAATATCTCAACAAGGACTACAGGTAGACCCCAAAAAAATTGCCATCATCCAAAGGGTCACACCTCCTCAAAAGGTGAGAGATGTTAGAAGCTTCCTAGGCTTGGCTAGATATTACAGGAGATTCATTAAAGATTTCAGCAAGTTAGCCTTTGCCTTGTTTGGCCTCCTAGGCAAAGATGTTGAGTTCATATGGTCGGAAAACTATCAAGAAGCCCTAGATACCTTGAAGAGAAAGCTAATGACTGCCCCAATTCTCATAGGCCAAAACTAGGCTCTACCCTTTCAAATTCGCACATATGTCTCGAACAAAGTAATAGGAGAAGCTTAGGACAAATTGATGAAAAGTTACTTTATGCCATATACTTTATAAGCAAAAACTTGTTAAGGCAGAGTTAAACTATACAGTGACCGAGAAGGAACTCCTAGCTGTTGTGCATTCCTTAAACAAATTTAGACATTATATCACAGGCTATCAAACCTTTGTGCACACTGATCATGCTACAATTAGATATTTAATGAAAAAACCAGATGTAAATGCTCACATTATTAGATGGTTGCTTTTACTACAACAGTTTGATCTGACCATTATTGATAAGCCTGGTAAAGAGAATGTTGTTGCTGACTTTTTTTCTAGAGTAAATTTGCCTACAGGTGAAAAAGGAATGATCGATGACCAAATGCCAAATGAAAACCTATTTTCTATATCAGTACTCTCTTCATGGTTTGTTGATATAGCAAACTACTCGGTTTCAACACAGTTCCCACCACACCCATCCTTCAAAGAGAAGAGAAAGATAGTAAGGGAAAGCACCCCTTTCACCTGTATTGGAGGCAATCTCTTCAAACTTGGCCTAGATCAGATCTTGAGAATATTTTTCAAGGAGGAGAAAGTCTTTGACATCCTCCTGACCTATCATGATGGGCCTTGTGGAGGTCATTGTGCAGCAAAAAGAACCTCCTTCAAGATATTGCAAGCAGGCTACTACTGGCCCACTTTTCATCAGGATGTGAGGAGATACATGAGCGAGTGTGATCGGTGCCTGGGAATGGGGAAACCCACTCCAAAGGATGAAATTCCCATGCAACCTCAAGTGATCTTTGAGCCATTTGAGAAGTGGGGCATGGACTTTGTGGGGCCTATCAACCCCCCTTCAAAGAAGAAGAAGTACATCATTATGTGCACTAACTACCCGACAAAGTGGGTGTTAGCTCCTGCTGCAGCAAGTATTGATATTTCATGATTGGCATTTCACAGGCCAGATATGTTGTACTTTGCTTGCTGCAATGCTCCATATTTGCTCAAACAATATCCATATGAAGAAGGCTACTTCAAGTTCATTCAATTGCCTTCAAATTTTGTAAAGTTTTCCTGGTATCGCTACTGTTAGTTAAAGGGAGGTCCAAACAGTTTAATCTTGGTCTCCCTAGTTTAAATTTTCTGTGTTTAGAATATAGCAGATTGTAAGTCTATCCAAACAGTTTTAATCTTGGCAGACTCTTAGATAGGTAGAGAAATAGAAGAGTCCAACTGTTTAATCTGGGCTCTGGAAGAATAAGGGTAGTATCTAGATAGGAAATCATCAAAAAGAAAATGTATGATGGGTTTGCAAGTCTAAATGCACCCAAGCAAAAAGAAGAGAAAAATGCTAGGAAAGTAGGCTGGGTAGGTAGTTCTGAGGCTGTTGAATTGCTGACAAGTTCCAAGTTTGCAGGCATCATATCATGCAGAACATAATCAGCAAAGATTTATAAGAAAAAAGGCTCAAATGAGGTATAACTAACTTCCCTTCTCTGTTTTCCCCAATCATTAACTAACATCCCAAAAGAGGTCAAGATCTGCTTGACACCTCTTAAGTTCATCATCTTCATCACTCCGCTTGAGTAAAGATCTGCTTTACTCAAAGTTGTTCCATATCTTCTCCCGAAGTATGGTCCTACCCATGCAACAGCCTAAGTCTCCCGAACTTAGCGCTTTCTTATCATCTCCATATTAACCACTAACATTATTATCTAGCTCCCTATGTTTCCTGTCCCCGTATTAATATTAGCTAAAAATCCCTTATGTAATATCCCTCCCCTAGTTGAGAAATAACGATATCAGTTCCCGGGAATTGCTCAGTTTATCAAAAATTAAGCAAGAGCCCGACCTCCTAACCACTTCCCAAAATACGATGGACTCCTTCCAAAGTATAAAGTTCCTCCAAGGTAGTCGGACCCCTTCCGAAAACCTTATATGACTTTCACACTCACTTACTTACCTTTTCCCCTCAAAACCTTTTTCGCGTCGCAACCTCGCACTCTCGCATTCATACCAAGCATAGCCCATCTGTCCCCCGCCGATGCGATATTCCGATATCGGCGATCAGCGATCACAAACGCCGAGTGTCCAACCCGTCCACCTTTCCTCTCCGCCGATGCGATATCGCGATATCGCATATCGGCAGTCGCAAGCGCCAGATGCCCAACCTAATGATCCCCCTCTTTCCCGCCGACGCGATATCGCGATATCGCATCGGAGTCTCTTCACCACAGTTTATCCAGTACCTCACCACGTTGCGCTGTACCAGGGACCCACAGATGACGTCATCCACCGTACAGCCGACGCCATGCTTACGTCAACAGCCAGAAAAGCCGAAAAAGCTTCGTGCAGGAAGAAAAGTCGCACTTCGGAGCTCTAGATCACGAAACATAGGCAGTTTCTGATGCGCGAATAGCGCGAAGTGCTATTCGCTCATCGCTATGGGAAATAGGCCATTTGGAGGAATCTTCAGGGAATCTTCCGGTAGCCGAGCCCATTGCGCGCCGAAAAAGCCCAAAAATCGCCCAAGCGTGCCAAAGGATCCGGTTTGAAGACAACATCAAATCAATCACAGAGTTTAAAGTGTATCAGATCAAATTAGCAGATATCAAGCATGTCAAAGAGTATCAGTCGACGGCAGAAACCATCAATGTAGCGGCAAAGTGTATCAGAGAATATCTTGAGCGGCGGCCTAAAGCAAGAGAAAATTGAATATCTTCCAGCAGATTCACAGAAGGAGAGCGAAGTCACTTGAAGCTCTCAAATCGTAATAATTGCACATTCAATTCGCACCAAAGCCGAACTGCAGCCCCACAACTCATTCACTTCAGCAACACCGCATCTGGTCCCCAAGGGCCACCTCGTCACCTATTCCGATTTAGCTGCCCCCAGCGCAGCCAAAAAGATTTACTTGCATTTAATTCCAGCAGCATTTAGATTTTTGAAGAGTTCTAAGTAGGCCTGTCAAGGTCAATTGTAATGATGTCTTCCTGATATTTTGTTTATAAATACCACCCGAAGCGATATTGTGAAGGGTTGGTTGGTTGGTAGTAGTAGGTGTTGGTCAGTTTCCTTTCCAGCAATTTCTCTGAGTAAAGACTCGCACTGTAACTATCATATTTTTCATAATCAAAGATTGTTGAAAGCATGGATTGCGAAACAACTTGCTGTTTTCTCTTGGCCAAGGAATGATCACGGAATTCCTGTGTCTCTGCATGATCCAATAAGTGTTCTTCTTCCCTGTTTATTTTATGTTTTTATCATCTTTCCGCCTTTCTAAGCTGCAGGAAAAAAGAATAGCTTAAGATTTGTTTTGTTACACCTTAAGTTCAATTCCTGCACTTTTCGATGTTTTCTGCTGAAACAGTTATGAGCTAGAATTCTTAACTGCTCTAGTTTACCCTGTTTCTTTCATATATGAGTGCATGTCTTTGGAATTCTTAACTGCTCCGGGATCCCACTCATCCACTTCTCCCCTTTTTCAGCATGATGAAATGATTCTCTTTTGCCTTTCATCCCTGATATTCATTCCGTACTTTCAGCAGACTAAGTATTGTATCATGTGTGGCTATCCCGCTCCGTATCCCCTTGTGACAAAGAAAACGCTCGCATGCCTCAATCTGTGACTCCATGCCCAATGGTTCAAAACTTATAACACCTTACTATGCCTCTTTACTCAAGAATCCTACCTTCCTTCCAATCACAGTCAACATTCCCTTGAAGTCAGAAAGCTAGCCTAAAATCATCAACTAAGGTTGAATCTAAAGGAGAGAGCCCTCTCCGATTGCAAGTGGGCTAAAACCTGCAATCAGAAGATTGGTTTGTGGTTACCTCGGTCGTATCCCTAGTAGGAGCATAGGGACAACCTGAGTGATAACAGTGGGCACAGACAAAAGCAATCAAAGTAGTGATAGAGGAAAAAGTAGCTGAGTTTTTGAAGGAAAACATATTCTACAAGTTTGGGTATCCAAGAGAGTTGGTCACACACCAAGGAAGTCAGTTCACTTCCAACCTGATTGAAGACCTGCTCACACATCATAAGATCAAACACAAGACTTCCACGCCTTACCATCCACAAGCCAATGGTCAAGTGGAGGTCAACTAATAGAGCATTGGAAGGGATCCTAACCAAGGTAGTGAGCAGCAGTAGAAAAGGCTGGGCGGATAGATTAGTTGAGGCCACTTTGGGCCTACAACACAACATGGAAGACCACCACTGGATTCACACCATATGAACTGGTCTATGGGAATAAGGATTTGTTGTCAATAGAGTTTGAATTCAATACCCTAAGGATGGTAGCTTAGCTGGACCTAGACCTCAGCCATGCACAGAAGGAGAAATTACTTTAGCTCAATGGATTGGATGAATATAGATTGCAAGCCCTTCTCCGTACAAAGATAGTTCAACTTCAGAGAAAGATATTGCATGATAGAAATATCAGGGAGAAGCAATTCCAAGAGTGAGATTGGGCATTACTCTATGATTCAAGATACAAGGATTTCAAAGGCAAGCTGAAGACAAGATGCCTAGGACCCTACACTGTGGAGAAATGCAATGACAATATTTTAGTTCTGATCAAAACCATTGATGATGAAGCTATCCCCATGCCTGTTAATGGACATCAATTGAAAGTCTACAAGAAACCCATGTCCAAGCGAGAGTTTATTGAAGATTTGAATAAAAAAGTGATGGTAGTGGAGCATGTCTTAGCTTCCACTTCACTCACTCACTAAAGAAAAAAGAGAAAAAATAAGGACTCAAGTGAAAACATCCATGAGGCACTTGAGTCCCATCATTGGGTTGAAAACCTCTTCTGAGGCAGCTCAGTGATGTCAAAAAAAAAAGGGAAAAGAATAATATCCCTAGGTGAAAACCTCCCTTGGAGGCGCCTAGGGCAGGCAATTAAGGTGAAAACCTCTCCGAGGCGCCCTAGTTGTTTCAAAAAAAAAAAAGAGAAAGAAAAAATGAATTTCTATTGCATTGCAGGTTTGCAGGAGGACTACAGGGAGTAGAAGAAGGTGCCAAGGGGACCTTGACATTCATACCAGCATCCATCTCATCTTCTCCCCACCTTCCTCCATCATTTTTGGCATCTCTTTCACCCCATTGTACCTCTTCTTCCAAAACTATGTTTTCTACAGGAGGCCCTTGTAGGAATTACAGAGAGACAAAAGTGTCTACAAGAGGAAATTTAAGGAACAAGAAAAGCTTCATGAGGAACCTATAATCCCTCTTACCATCTTCAAACCTCCTTTCCATCATTTCCAAGCCTGTATCACACTCCAAGCATCATTATTATTTTTTTCCCTTTCCAAGAAAAAACACATAAAAATAGTTTTTCAGTTTTGAAAAAAACAAAAATAAAAGGAGGAAAAGGCACCATTAAATTTACCTAAATCTTACCTATTATCCCTTCATCATTCATCTCCACCTCTGGCATCATTCTTGAACTCCAAGCACATGGAAATAGCTGAAGTTTCAAGGGGAGAAGTAGCTACAAGAGCTCCTGTAGGAATTCCTGTAGCAACTGATTCCATAGAAGTACAGCACTAGCAGCAAGGGACAACACATCTGAAGGTTGAAAAGGAACAAGTAGCTCAGCTCCAACAAGAGAAGAACCTGCAAAAACACATAAAAACACATAAGCAAGTAGAGACAACTTGCATTAAGGAAAATGAAGGCATGCAGCAGAGAAAGCCACAACACCTCATAGTTGATGGTAGCAAATACACTTGGATTATAGGTAAGTAGCTAAGCCACTCCTCTATCTACATTTGTGTAATTAGAAATCATACAAAGGCAATGATATGGTTGAAATCTAAAGAGGAAAAGGTGGCCAGTTAACTTGGCCACCTTCATTTAGTTGATTCCACTTAACCAAGATATCACCCACATGTGTGCACAATCAACTCAAGAAAAATATGCGACGGATAGGAAGTGGAAGGAAGAGTTAAATCTGATGCAGTAATGAGGGGATGATTATGAGGGGGTTCATGATGACCAAGCAGATGGGGACCAACGGTCCTAATCTAGGCAACGTACACCTTGCCAGCTCAACATTCATAACTGAAAGCAACCATAAAAGGTAATGAGCACTCCTCCTCACACATTCTCACCACCGTTTCTTCAATTTCTCCTCGTAACTCAGCCACACAAAAGTATTCTTATGCCCCCACAACCTCGTATCGACCATCCTCCATCTATTTCCTCCATATTTTTTCTCTCGGCATTTTCTACAGGAGCACCTACAAGAAATCTACAGGAGGGACAACGGGCTTCTACAGGAGGGGTAGTGAGTCATTTTGAAAGGAGGAAACGTGATTTTTGGCACGAATTTAAGTTTGAAGAGGTAGGGTGCATGAATGCCACCTGTTGAATATCAAAATGTGAAAGAGTTGGTCTCAAATTGGAGATAAAAATGAGTCTTTAAGAGGGTAGAAATACCAAAAAAAAAATCTGTTTAAAAAAAAATCAAATAAAAAAATTGTCCCCTCTATTTTTCTATTTCACTCAAAATTCTTTGTCTCCACCTCCATATCTATTTTTCCAAAATAAGCACAGGCAATATGACAGGGGAGTTTATGAGAAAAGAGCCCGCTAACTCCACTAGACTCCATGCACATCCTCAAGTGGTGGAAATATTTACAAGGTAAAACTGGATGAATTTCTTTGAGAAGTTTAGAGGGTTTGATGATGAAATTTCCGATGAATTTTCTCTTTTTCTGGTCCTTCACACAAGAACTCATGTATTATAACCATTAGAGGCCTCTCTATTGAAATAAACCCTAAATTTATTAGTAGGATCACTACCCTTCCTCTTAGGCTGCCTTGGTGTAAAGATGAGAAAATAATTGGCCAGGCTGCCAAGAGGAAATTTTTCCTTGATAATGAAACCCCTGTTGAAGAAAAAAATGGAATTAGGAGGGCTAGTGTACCATATCCCTAGGATGAGTTTAGCTACCAAGTGAACAAATACATTTGTTGTGAGGGGAGGCACAACATTTTTTAAGGATATCATTTCAAAATCCTCCAAGAATTGAGATATGTCATGGATACCCTAGCACATCAAAAGCTCAGTATCCCTTACTTTCTCCTTCAGTCCCTCATTGACTCTAGCACCAAGGTACAAGAAGGAAATTCACAACAGCTAGCTCACCATGGCATAATCAAGATCCTAGTAGAATAAGCCCTCCATACCCTTACAATCCCTATAGCAAGGGAAGTTTAAAGAAATATGACTGCTGAGGATGACGTCAAGGCATTAACCTATGATGTCAGTCCTGTTGTCAGTGAGGAGGGAGAACAACAAGGAAGAGAAGATGAAGCCAGTGGTGACATAGCAAAGTAAGAGAGGAATGAGGAAAGAAAAGAAGTAGAGGAGGGGAGAGTTGAAGAGACTGAAGAGGAGGTAGAAAAAGAGATAGAGCAAAAGGAGGAAAAAGAGACATAAGAGGGAGAAAAGGAGGCAGAGATGACAAAGCAAAGAGAAGAGTCCCCTGAAACTTTGGAAAGAGAAGTAGCAGCTGCCCTCACTGCCCTTAGTACACCAATCAAGCAGAAGCAAAAGAGGGAAAGAAAATCCTCCATGTATTTCAGGGGAAGGAAGAGTACAGAATTAAAACAGGAAAACCTCAGCCCTCATCAAAGACTCCCATTAACATTGAAGACTCACCATTTTCCAAGGTGAAAGAATTACCTTCCAAGACACCCATAACCTATGAAAGGAGGACTACAAGATATGCTAAATGGAAGGGAAAGGAAATTCGATGGGACCCCAAACCAGACATACAGAAGGCTAAAACAGTCCTACGGAAGACATTATCCAAACTATGGGAGACACAAAAATTTGAGGAAAATATAGGAGGACAGCCAAAGGTGAGAGAGGAAGCATAAGAGCTACAAGAACCTGACCCCCAGCCTAATCTTGACTCCTATTATAGACTACTTGAAGGAGGCAAGATAATCCCACAGAAATTTGCAATTCCAATATTTTTCGAATTGGAAAAAGAGAGAGTGAGAACATATGGGTGGATGCGGATAGGAAAGTCTAAAGGAGTTGAGGATATTGGCCACATGGAAGACAAACTCAAGGAAATGGGGGGGGGCAATTGAATGCTCTTAGAGATAGAGAAGCCATTACAAGAAGCCACCTTGAGAATGAGAATGAATTACTAAGGAGGCAGCTGAAGGAGAAAGAGACTCATTTGGCATCCATGGCCAACTTATCCATAGAAGCATTACAATGCAGAACACTAGCCAAATCTTATGGCCTCTATCCGAAGGATTGATGGGTTCAATTTCAAATAAAAACTTTGGCACAAAGAGGCATAATTCCTTTCCAAGACTATAGGCAGTTCATGGATTTGTGTGACCAAAGCACCTACAAGGACAAAGCAAAGATGGTAGAGTTCTATCTACACAACATGGCCATCACAGAACTAAATGTGTGGGACCTCAATGCCAAGCTAGGGGATCTATAATTAATGGCCATGGCATCAAGGATGAGCGATGAAGAATTGAGGGCAAGAGAAATGAAAAGATTATTAATAAAAGAGTAGAATGACCAATTGATGATAAGAGTTGAGCCATTAGATCCTATGGCACTCATAAGCACACACAACCTGCTTGCCAATGACTCTCAGATTGCCCCTAAATATCTAGCCAATCAGGAACAATCCATTGCACACTTTGAAGATATGCTTAAGCTACTTTGCGATGACTATGTGCATGCATGAATGAGAAGATGGAACGCCCTACCCCACAACTTGCAGATCATAGAATACCATTCCCCCATGAGGCTGAAAGAGGCATTGAAAAGAGTGCCAATGTATAAGTGCTCCATGCAAAGGCTGAAGGTCAACTAGATTAGCCTAAAATTGAGTTCTCCACTCATACTAGGCATGCTGGAAGGCAGAAGAGAAGGAACAGTGGGAGGAAATAAACAGAAAGGCAAGATTTTATGGAGAACATGAGCAGATCACATCAGAATTCTGGAATGCTAGGGAGGCCACCAGGGCCATGAAAGACGAAGAGATTGACTAGGTTGCTCAGAGGATGAGAAACACCTTCAGTAGGGGGATGATGATGAGCCTCATAAATGGGAAATTGTATGGGCTCATTTTACCTCCTAACCTAGTCAAATCAACCATTCTTTCAGCTTATTGTATGATTTTCTGATTATATTTATGCTTATAGGGTGAGTTGAGTTAGTTAGTATGTCATGTAGTCTAACATGTATTTAATGCAGATTATTGATGGATTTCGAGGTCAAAGTCAAGGATCTAGTGGTCAAACTGCAGAAATAACTCAAAGTAGACAGAGGAGAGGACTTATAGGAGGGAATCCCCCTCATTTATTGCTCCTCACTTCAAATTCCCCTTCATTCATCTTGGAGTACAAGCAGCCGAATCGTGCACTAGAAGGCAACCGAGAAAGTGGAAGATGATTGATAGTTATCTCGAGTTTTGGGACCCAAGCCTCCCTAATCTTAAGGAAGTTGTTGGTAGCTTCAGATGTATAGGTAGAGAGGCCTAGGGCCTCACTAGGGTCGATTTTTTTTTTCTTTTGTAAACTCTGCTCAAATTTTGAGCTTACTATTTTATGACAATTTTATGTAATCTTGCTATTTTTTGATGATGAAGATGGAATCCTTTTTGAGCTAGCACTGAGTTAACTTAGAGGGATGAAGCTCTTAGGTTAGGGTTTGATCCAAGAATCCAAGCTTCTCTTTAATTGTATTTGTATGCCTTACTTCAGTTTGTAGATTAGTTTGTTGTTAGATGTATTTCTCTTATGGTTAATAATAGGTTTCTTTTGATTATTTAGGAGCTTGCTTCCATTTGTTCTTTCTGTAGCAGGTTAAGCAGTGATAAGAGAAGATTCAAAAGGCTAGAAATAGTGCCTTGGCCTCTCTTCCTCCCTCTAGGATCATGATTTGAGGCAAAGACTCTCTTGCTGCCCCAAAAACACAAATTTTCCTCATTCCTAGGACTTTTAGTGTTTGCAGCTCTCTAGTAGGTTGATAGTCTAGTTTTGCTTCACTTTAGATCCTATTTATCATCTTCACTTCCTGATTTGCAATAGTCTTTTTGCATACATTCACTTCTTACAACATTTCCTAGCGTTTCCTTTTATACATCATAGTTTAGGCCATTTTAATGCAAAACTATGTTTTTCCTCAAATGCACTCATTTCATTGGTTGCTTGATTTTCTTGGTTGACTGTCAGTTTCTATGCATCAGATCTCTTCCAACAGTAGGCCAGCTTACCAACAATCACAAACTCCATCTGATCCATGCCCTATAGGTCTCCCAAGCCTCCCCTCAATTTTGCCCTAGTTTCCTTCAATTTTCATAGAACTTCTTCCTCTCTCCTTGAGCAAACCCAATCATCTTTCTCTCTCCTGGTGATTCATGGTAGACCTTAGGTGCCCTAACACCTCATTCCAACCTTCATCTACCTTTTCCACCCATTCTCACACCCTCAAGAAAACGAAAATTGTTCTCGGACTCCTCCTGTAGGCCTCCTATAGTTTCCCTGTTTTCCTATTGTAGTTTTCCTGTGTCCTCCTGTAGTTTTTCCTATAGGCTTTCTTTTGAAGGTCAAGTGTGGGAAAAGCCTCCAGAAGGCCACCTAAGACCTACTAGGAACCATTCACACCATCCTACATCCTCCCAAGCTCCAAAACCACCCTCTAACACCAGTTGTTTGCTGCCATGCTCACACACAATAAATTAGATGCATGTTAAATTCACATAAAAACACATAAAAATCCAAAAATATGTTTTTTTCTTATTTACTTCCAGAAATAGCATCATTAGATGTTTTTTACTTCCTTGAGTAGGTAATTTCATTTCATTCATGGTTTTCATGGTGTTTTTGGCAAAAGTAGAATTAGTTTGTTAATTAGGGTTTACTAGGTTTTGCTTTACCTTCCAGTCTTTCTCCTTTCTACAGTTAGAATAGCATCTGGAGAGTAATATTTTTTTCCTTTCATCACACATAGAGATTCATCTGAAATCTATAAAAGTTGGCTTGAACTCCTTGTGATCTCACGCCGGCTAACCAATTGACAACCTGCAGTGACAACTAGTACTTGTGCATATAGCACCGACGCTTCCAAGTTTGTTACAAACTACCAGGTTGATAAAAGTAAAGTTGGTAGCCCTACAGTTGGAGCATTCTTGCTGCAATACTGGTGCTCATCACATTGTAGTGAAATCTATTTGTGAAAACTAATGTTGTTTTAGATTTGTAATTGTATGCTAGTTGTTAAAATGGGTTGAGATAGAACTTGCAGTGCCACTAAGTTCTTACAAGGTCTGCTAAAAGTTAATAGAATTGATTACATACTCAAAACTCAAAATTTAATTATTTGTTTATATATATATATATATATATATATATATAATATATATAATATATATATATATATTATATATATATATTATTATAGATATTGTAAATAATGGTGACTTTTCATGTATAGAGAGGGACAAGAGATAGGATAGAAGGAGAAGTGAGAGTAAAGTGAGAGAGGGAGAGAGTGTGATTAGTGAAGGTGGCATATGAGAGAGGGACAAGGTGGGGGTGGGGAAAATAGAACACACATGAGATATGTGAAGTGATAGAGAGAGCAGGGAGAGAGAGGGAAAGAAGAGTGAGAGAAAGAGAGGAAAAGGTAGAGAGAGAGAGGGGGGGAGGAGGAGATTGAGAAAGCAAGGGATGAAACTGTGAGGGACGTGGTGGTAGGAAGAAACTCCACTCTCCACTGTATCTTGGGGAAACTCTCAGTCAAGGTTGAAATCGTGAAAGTCATATTTTTTTGGCCACGAGATCACTGAATTTATCAACAACTTGTGGTGGGAGGTTTTATTGGCCATTAAAGAAAAGGCACTAGTGTCGCTATTGATAGAAATGAGTGTTTTGAGAGAGGAGCTTTTCTTAAGGAGAGTTGATGTGAATTCTAGTGGGTCCTCAGTGGCAACCACTTCCACCTCGATTATGTAGTTCTTTTGGTATACATAACCGTCGAAGAGATGCGTGAAGAGGTGCCTTGATGGAGGATGGAGGCGAGTAAGTGACTGCTAAGTATGGGCAATAGGCGACCTTTATTCCACCATTATTTCTACCATTTTTTGGATAGGATGAGGAGCAATAGATGAGTGAAAATGTGATGAAAAGAAGAATGACTAGGTGATTCTTTTGGGGTTGAGCCATGGTTTGTGAAAAGCATTATGTGTGGTATTATGCATAGGTTGAAACTACCAAAAATATCGCGAGATGTTCACCTCAAATTGGGCCACAATTTGTCACACAAACAATGTATTTTAAGTTTAGATCTGTACTCTATCTGTCGATTTTTCGCTTCCAATTTGTCCCAAAAGGGAAAAGGTCTATCATGATCAACCCTAAAAGGAAAACCAAAGAGTAAGCCTTGTTGATTAAGCATTGACCAGCTAACCTAATGATTGAGATAGGAAAATAATGTTGTGTTACACTTATTTTGATTTTAGATTTACAAAATATTTTAGAATTTGACAAATATGGAAAAGGATAAATGAATTATTATTTATTCAAGTCCCACTAGCACAACTAGTTGAGGATGTGATCCAAGCTGAAATAAGAATGAAACAAATTATAGGTATAACCATAAATACAGAGATGAAATAGAAACAACACTTCATTTCATTAATATCAAAGACTGAAATATGCTTACAAACATAATGGAAATAAACTAGCTTGGGTGATGGTAGCTTATCTCTTAGAAGAGATGTGGTAGCTACATGCCTATGAACTATGTTACAAAGAGGCTCAAGGGCCTATTTATTATTAAACAACAAGGAAAAACCTTAAACAACCAAAACCCTAACCCTAGGATATGGAACGCCAAGAGTTTGTGGGCCTTGATGGGGTTAGTTAGGAAGCCAACTTCCCAGGGTCGTAACCTGGTAATATTATCTTTGTTTAGTGCATATGATACCTTGCTGGAAATATCTCTATGAATATTATAGGATTTCTGGCAGGCCCCTACTAACAACTACGGGCCTATTGCGGACCTCGAAAAAAACGTTGTTTAGGGGGGGGGGGGGAACACTGCTTCAGAAGTTCATGACACGAAAAACTCCTAAAAATAGTAAACATTGTAATAAATAAGGAAACAAATGAAACCAACTAGAGGTCTAGTTGGAATAGGCAGGTGGCCACCAATATCCTCTTGGATGAGGATGGGCCTCGTCAGAAAGGCGACCTAGGATCAAAACTCATGGGTTGTAGTTTCACCCCGTGCTAGGGAAGGAGACATGCTAAAAAGTCTAGCTAGTTAATGGCTAGTATGGCCCAGCCTAGTTGCAATCCCTGAGTGAATTTGATGTCTTAGATGCCCCTGGGTTGCGGCTCTTCAAGCCACAGATAGAGCTTGGAGGATCATAGATACCTTGATAAAAAAATATTATTCATATTTTTAAACAATGGAAAAATATACCATAATTAGAATAAATTTTATATAATATTTCATATGTTGGCAATATTACAATGAGTGTTCCTTTAGAATTGACTCTTGCATGAGATAAATTTGAAGGAATTTAGTCTTGTATATAAAAGAAATTTGGTTTTTTAGAAGCTACCACATTACAGAGCAATTGGGTGGAAGATTGCATAGTTGCAAGAGAAGATAATAAAGTGAATAAAACTCTTTTACCACATCACACAGTTTTTGGTATCCCCTTTGTTTGTGTTAGTTTCTTATCATTTATTGGTTAGAGCAAGGTTTTCCATCGCTTATTTAACATTAAAACATTTGTCTTGAGATATTTTTAGGATTGAAATGAACCACCCAAATTTATATTTGGGTTCCTTGTGTGTCACCTCATTTGTCTCTATTTGTTTATTTATTTTCCACTACAGCGAAATTTGTTTGTGAAAATTAATGTTGTTTTAGATTTTCAATTGTATTATAGCTATTAAAATGGGTAGGGATAGAACTTGCAACGTCACTAAGTTCTTACAAGGTCTGCTAAATGTTAATAACATCGAAGTTTGTATTGTATATCAAAGATGGTTTCTCAATATGCAATATTAACATAAAGGATGTTTCTTGCTGGAGTTAATTTAATTTTTTAGTCTCTTCTACTCTACAATTGAGTTGCATTTTCCCATTGAATGACTAGCATCCAATATTTATTGTTTTAGTTAATCTATTTTCTCTGCAAATCATTTTTTTAAAATGTGTATGTACTTATGAAAATTTGGTACCTCTGTTACAAGATGATTTAGTTCAGTGATAAGGATCATCATTCCTTGAATATTTCATCTACTTGTAGTTTTGGCAAGGTATTTTGCAAATAACAAAATGCTTACATATCCAAGAGAATTTTACTTAAGAAACCAATATAAAAACTAATTAGTACATAAAATAGCATTTGATATCATTTTCTCAACCAAAATCTGAAGACATTTTACATTACGAAAAACCTTAATTGTCAACTTCAGAATGGACTGTTTGAATAACAATTGCATTTTGAAGCTTGGTATAATTTTGGCACATGATGGGAACATAGTGATGCACTCGATGTCCAATGCTCAACATATCTAGGTTGGTATGAATCAAAATTGAATACTACATAAAACACATAGATATTTCTGTCAACCTCAATAAAGCATATGGAGACATTTCTATTTGGAAAGTCAGATTTAGGAAAAGGATTGAGAATACAAGCTTATTTTAACACATTCTAATGCCGACAACATCAAAATTTTAGTCCAAATTAAATTATCATTTACTCAATTCATCGACAATCTATTTGGAGAAATCTTGACAACTAATAAGAATAGAATATGAGGAGAACATTGTCATTTCCTCCACGAACTTCAAACCGAAGTGATAACCCATGATCTTCCTTAAGGATTGGGAAGAGATATAGATTCAGAGGTATAGTTTGCTTCAAATGATAAAAATTATGTGTAGATAGCACATAGCTCATGGAGTTCCAAGTACATTTTGTTCATACAATGATTTAGTTATGTTCTTTTGTGTGTGGAGAGCATTGAAAGAGTGCATATAATAATCAGAGGTTGTGCATATCACATAGTGATGGATAGAGGATTGTTGAGATCACTTATTTTCTTTATAGGGGCAGATCCAATGTATAGAGTCAAAGGTATAGTTTGCTTCAAATGATAAAAATTATGTGTAGATAGCACATAACTCATGGAGTTCCAAGTACCTTATGTTCATACAATGATTTAGTTATGTTATTTTGTGTGTGGAGAGCATTGAAATAGTGGAGACACTAGTCAGAGGTTGTGCATATCACAGAGTGATGGATAGAGGATTGTTGAGCTCACTTGTTTTCTTTATAGGGACAGATCCAATGTGTGTGTGTGTGTGTGTGTGTGTGTCTATATATATATATATATATATATATATATATGACTGATATTTTCTAAAGTGTTTGTATGTATGTTGCCATGTAGTGAGTTAATTTAAGTGTTGATTCATTTGTTGTAGAATTCTATGATATTTATTTATGCATTTAATTTTCATTTGTTGAGGGAGAGAGACTTTTACTACTTGTGTTTGGCATAACTAACTGATCCAGGATGGATCTTGATTAAGTCTAGTCATGTTGGCTATGTAATTTTTGAGACCAAGATGCTCATAAATAGAAACAGTTGTCGACATGCTCATAATTGTACAGTCTCAGATGCTCATGAGACGAGTTCCAAGTCAAAGAGTGATTCCGATGGTATGTTCAGTTTTGAAAATGGCCTCTGCATGAGGGAGAAAATGCACTCTGAAGTTTTTCCAACAACAAAAAAGGGGCCACAATAGGTCAAGTGGAAGTCGCTCAGCCAGACATTTGGTACTCAAACAACAAGAAACGTGGTAGCGATAGTTAAATTCAACTCAGCAGTAGGTCAAACTCCAAGATCGGGCTCGAACCCATGACCTCCATCATCGCATTACAAAATCTTACCATCGGACTATGGCTTTGTTTAATTTGCGATGGCACACAAGTCTTATTTAAATTTTTGTTATAATGCTAATGGGGATAAGGGTTGGCAGAGCCCCATAAACCTGAAGGCCACATCAAACTTGTGGACAATGTTATCAATTCTCCAAACTCATGGATAAAAAAAATTTAGCATACAATCAATATAGTGGAGTACGTCTAAACTTTGGTTTATACGTTCATCTGTTCATTGTATTTGGCATTCTTGAGTTGGTTAACAGTAGTCCAAATATCGCAGGAGTCTCCACCAAACTCGATGCGAAGAAAGCTTATGAAAACGCCATATTCCAAACTGATATTGTATATCATGAACATCCCATGGGGAGATATGTCAAACTTTGGTTATATGTGATATATGACACAAGTTGGAGTAATATTCCACTGTCAATGTTTTCCATGCTGTTGAGGGGAGTTACATAACCGTCGGAGTTCATCCACTCATATTCCAAGGTTACATTTATTATGACCATCTTATCCAATCATGGATGGCACACCGTTGGTCTTTGGTTATAATGAATATATCAAAGTTATCAAATATATGCCACGCAGAACCCAAACATATCATCTACTGGTTCAACTGAACTTATATTTATCCTATGGTTACAACTATATCATATCTGATCACACGAGTTCTTGTCATCATCGTGTCTTTGTTATACCATATGTGGTATATGGTTGTGCTAGAGCAAAGTGCTAAGTGCAAACTTTGGTTTTATAACCGAAATATTCCATGGAGATTCGTTAATACGGTTATATACTGTGACACAAGGTATGCAATATACATTTCATTATGGTTTTGTGCCATGATATGTGGAGTCTTATTTATTAATGATGATTCAAAAGTTTCAATCATATACTATATGGTATGAACGTTGTTAGAACCATATTTTAATATGGTGTGGATTTGTTGATATATCTTCTTGCAAACTCTGTAAATGATCCAAATATCACATGACGCGGATGAATTTCAACGATTACTATGTTTTCAATGTTGTTGGAATGAAATCTAAAGTTAGAGTTTCAAAACATTATAAATATATTTCCAATCCACTAGAGCGAGGCAGAAGTGGATTGTGAGCTAGCTTTGGAGTAGGCATTGCAATTGGCATTTCGAGGTCTTACGGAAGCTAAATTGAGAAATTTTAAAACCAAAATAGGGGTTTTGAGGTCCTCTGAACACATGGGAAGTGTCCATTTATTATTTACAGCAGTTGATACTTACAGAGTAGTAGCCATTGATGCCTGACAACACATTCCAGAGTGGTGAACTTGTAAGAGATTTTTTGAAGCTGATATATTGCTTGCTGATCTCGAGTTGAGTACAAGGACTGTTTCTTCTTAGTCTTCCTTATAAAGGCGCAATCGCCTCTTTGTAGAAATGAGTCAATTTAAGTGTGAGAGTTCTCTGTAGGAGGACAGCTCCTGAAGGGAAACATTTCCACTCTAGCATCAACTTGACTCTAAAGAGATAGATTAATGATGTATTCACTTTCCATGTGAGATCAATAAAGCGACCTAACCTTTGACTAGGGTCTGGAGACCTATCCCAGGAGGGGTGAACTCCGTCATCAACTGGTTGTTTCTCTTGCTTTATTGTCTTTTATATTCTTTGAATATTTTCCATATTTAAGTTCATTAAAATTCGATTATTCATATCTCGATAAATTATGAACTAAAGACATAATTCTAAAATATTTCAAAGTGTCAAAGGATGACCACACGTTTTTAGATCACTTTTTATTATCAGAGCACAGGTTTTAACCAGATTGCAAGGATGAGTAGACGCACGAAGCAAAGTCGAATGCAAGAATTGAAAAAATTCAATCAATAATATCGACAGGAGAATGTTGCATCGTGGTGCATGGTGAAAGCATTCCAGCAAGAAAAATAAAGGCTACAAGCGAGGATTGAAACCATGTAGAAAAATAGACAGAGGGGAAGTCTCACAGAACAAAGTCAATCCATAATTGGAGACAATGAAGCATATCCACTTCATCAAACGCATGAAGAAAGCTCATATCCATCTGCTTCCCCAAAAGCACAGTCAGTAGAAGAAGCGATTGGTACCTTTTCCTCACCTTCTGAGGAACTCCCTTATGTATTGGCATCTCAGGAAATTTCTCAAACACAGAGAAGGAAGAGGTTTCAAGTGAACCCGAGATTGGAGCTTTCAAAAACATATGAAAGTAATTGCTATGAAGTTGACGAATATAATGGGATATTAATAAGGTAAATGTCTCGGCAAGCATGGCTAAGGCAGGCTCCAACCAATATCTATTCAGGAAAGACCTCAATATGATGGATTGGGATATGACCAATCAACATGTGACTATTGTGGGAAGAAAGGTCACATAGAAAATTGGTGTTGGTCATAAATCCTAAGTAAATGCCAAAAACGCTATAGCATCGTAAAGGTAAGCAAACGAGTCATTCTAACATTGATTCAGAAGGTGAGCCTTTCAATCAAAATTCTATTATGAAAATTGTTAAACAGATTTATCCATGTACTTTTTGTGGAATTAACAACCATTGTGTAGCTAAATTTTAGAACCATAAGGTTTACAACAAGAAGGTGCATGATACAAGGATTACTTCATGAAAGGATGACGCGACTCTACAGGTAAAGAAAATTCTGGGAAATACTTTGGTAAATTCAAGTAAGGACTTGGCACCATCAAAATAGAGCTTAGAGAAATTGAGCAAGAAGACGATCATTGCAGACCTAGGAGAGAGATTCTGTTCACATTGTAAGCTGAAAGGACATTCACAGAACATATGTCCAATGCTAACACATGATTCGACAGTAGCATAAATAGGCCAAGGGGAAGCAACGAGAATTGGCAAGGAAGAATGTAAGTCTCTAGAAAAGTTGCTTACTTAGAATTGGGCAAATTTCACGCCTTACGTGTAAATTATGTCTGTAATTTGTCATCACATCAGTAAGTCTAGCTGAGTCTATAATAAGGTCTAGATAGTCTATGTACTAATGAATGATGTAATAAATTTCTTATTGTAATAAAACTTTGGCAGGCCAAAAGTATTTTAGTTGGGAGGAATGATCCATGATGGATCTTGATTGATTCTACTCATGTTGGCTATGTAATGTTTGAGACCAACATGGTCATAAATAGAAACAGTTCCTGACATGTGCAAAATTTTATAGTCTCAGATGCTCACGAGACCAACTCCAAGTCAAATAGCTCATTGTGTTGATTCCGGTGGTATGTTCGGTTTCGAAAATGGCCTCTATATGAGGAAGAAAATGCACTTTGAAGTTTTTCCCCAACAAGTAAAAAAGGGGCTAGAGTAGGCCAAGTGGAAGTCTCTCAGCAAGACGTGTGGCAGGCAAACAACATGAGGCGCGGTGGTCATAGTCAAGGTAAGCTTAGCAGCAGTTCAACCTCCAAGATCAGGTTCGAATCGACGACCTCCATCATCATATTACAAAATCTTATCATCAGGCTATGGCTTTGTTATATTTCCAATAGTGCACAAGTCTTATTTAAAGTTTTTTTATAATGCTAATGAGGGTAAGGGTTAGCGGAGCCCGCCAACTTAGAGGCCTTGCCAAACCTGTGGACAATTTTATCAATGCTCCAAACTCATGGATAGCAGAAACTCAGTGCACAGTCAATATGGCGGAGTATGTCTAAACTTTGGTTTATATGTCTGTTGGTTCATTGTGTTTGGCATTCTGGAGTTAGTTAGCAACACTCCAAATATCACAGGAATCTCCATCAAACCTCATGGGGGAGGTGTTTGTGTTCTTTCCTAGGGGAGAAGACATGTTAAAAAATCATGTTAGCTAAGGGCTGTTGTGGCCCAGGTCGGGTGCAATCCCCAAGTAACTTTGACGGCTTAGACGTGTTGAAAATTCAATAGGGCAATAAGTATGTTAATTCTCTTAACTTATTAATTGTTTGTGTTACATTTTTCCTTATTATATTTGTTCCTTATTCTTACAGTGTGAGATACATCAAACAACTACCAAAACAATAAGAACAATGACACAGTATATAGGTTGCAAGCCCGAGGAAAAAAACCCATCCTATTGAGGGGAAGACCCTTAAATCTCTTCTCTTCTTATAGATTATTCAATTGACGAATACAATTACCTAGTGAATTAGGAAAATACCCTCCAATATCAAGATCGATTCAACCTCCAGTTGAAATGACTTCGACCTCCCAATGTAGATCTGAAATGTTATCTCCCGACAACTCCCCCAGCAGCTGCTTCTACTCTTAGAGACTTTGATCTCCCTTGAATAACCTTCTCTTCCCTTCTCTTGCCTTTCCTTGTGACTTAGGGCTAATGAGATGCAATACGTGACCTTCACTTTCCTTTCCTTCTCTCTTCTCTTCAATATCAAACTAGAGATAGTCATAGCACAGACATCCTAACTTCAACTTTCACAAGAGAGAGAGAAGTAACCCAAGCACTTCGACTTGTTCAACTTCCTCTTCCTACCCTTCTTCTTCGATCTTTATTCTTCCTCGTATTCTCATAGAATGAGTTGATTGAGTGCGTGTAATGGAGGAAGAGTTTCTCTGTATAAATAGGCTCTTCCAATGGTGGACGTGGCTCTTCATGTAGGCCAACTTGATCTTGGAGGTATTTTGACACTTTAAAGACAAAATACATTTTTATTTACATGATATAAGATTCCCATAGTGTCTTCAACATATGACAATGACTCTTTATCCTAGGAAAAACCTTAGAAGCACTAAATGGGTGCTTGACCTATAAAATAAAATAACTTGAGCACGAAACCCATTCTCTAATAATAATTTCTTTTCATTTTATTATTTACAAGAATACATTTCATACTTATTAAGGCCAAACCTAGTTACACATTCTTCAACAAGATGCCCCTAGGTTGTGGCTCCTCAAGCCACAGATCAAGCTTGGAGGATTAGAGACAAGTTGACAAAAATAAAAATAACAAAATTATTCTTCATATTTTTTAAACAGTGGAAAAATCTACCATAACTTAGAATAAATTTTATATAACCTTTAATCTTTTGGGAATGGTACAGCGAGTGTTCCTTTAGAATTGTCGCTTGCATGAGCTAAATTTGAAGTAATTTAGGCTTGTATTTAAAAGAAATTTGGTTTCCCACAAACTACCACATTAAAGAGCAATTGGGTGGAAGATTGTATAGCTGCAACAGAAGATGATAAAGTGAATCAATCTGTTTTTTCTCATCACGTGATGAGATACTCTGAAATTGATCAATTTTGTAGCTATTGAGTTCTTGTTTCTGTGACTGCTTCGCGTTCCAATATGATTTTTCCTTCCTCATCAAGTTCTGGCAATATTGTTTAAATTGGGAGCTTTTCACCTATAACCTTCTTTAAATATGAAACATGGAAAACTAGGTGCACTCGGGAAGCTACAGGAAGCTCCAATTTGTATGCCATAGTACCAATCTTTTGCAACACCTTGTACGAACCATAATACTTTGGTGATAATTTATATCGTTATTAGCTTGCTCGAGGGACATTTTTTTATATGGTTGTAGCCGTAGGAATACCCAGTCACCTTCATCAAAACTTCTTTTGTTGTGATGTTGATCTACTTGTTGTTTCATTATATTCAGTGCCAATGTGAGGTTATCCTTTAAAAGTTGAAGAACTTGTTGTTGATGCTCGATGTGATGTTCCACTGCTTAAACCTTAGAATTTTCTCTTAAATATGATGTGATGGATGGTGGATGATATCCATAAAGTGCCATAAATGGAGTCATTTTTGCTGTAGTATGGAAGGAAGTGTTATACCACCATTCAGCCAAAGGCAACCATTTGACCCATTGTGTCTATTTATCAGATACAAAGAAACGAAGATATCCTTCCAAATATTTGTTTACTAGCCTAGTTTGCCCCTCAAATTAAGGATGATAAGATGAGCTATGAGCTAACTGAGTACCGAGACAAGAAAATGATTGTGTCAAAACATTTCCAGTGAAAATGGGATCTCTGTCGCTTACAATAATCTTTGGGTTTCCATGTAGCTTTTGAACTATTTCCATAAATGCAGTAGAAACTATACTGGCTTGAAATGGATGTGATAATGCACAAAAGTGTGCATACTTGGTAAGTCTGTCAACTACCACCGTGATGACACTCTTTCCTTTGGAATTGGGTATACCTGTGATAAAATCCATTGAAACCTCCTCCCAATGTTGGCTTGGAATGGGTAAAGGTTGTAATAGACCCGTCTCAATTGTTTCAACTTTATTTTGTTGGCAAACCAAACATTTGATCCAGGTGGATGTTGATGGCCACCCACCTATCCCATTTGGACCCCCACAACTGTCTCTTTTAGTTTTTCAGTTTCCGTAATTGTAGCACAATTTACTATTTTTAGCAGTTTTTTCGGGCCCTGAACTTCCGGAGCCGTTTTGAGGCCCTAAACGATGTCTTTTGGGAAATCTGGGGGCAACATGGGTCCATGGATTGATGTTTCCCTTCCCAAAGTGGTATTTCTCGGATAGATCTTTCTAACGAGCTATCATACGCGTCAAATGGAGATCGTATGCCAAAGTTACGACCCCG
>APFE031176911.1:0-52657 GCA_000404065.3 Pinus taeda
GTTATCCTTTAAAGTCCCTATGAAGACATCAATCCTTTGCTTCTCTAGAATATCATTTACCCTTATATTCAATTTTTTTAAGTTCTCAATGTGCTCTGTCATTGTACTAGTAATGCAGATGCATTAATCAAAGAAATCAAATTGCAGATGTCATAGGTTTTTGAGATGAAAGACCTCGGAAGTTTACATTATTGTCTAGTTTTGGAAGTGTGAAGAGACTCTAGGCAGACTTTCCTTATGCAAGGGAAGTATGTCAGAGGGTTGCTCAAAAAGTTTAGAATGGAACAGTGTAAGACATCATCATTACCTTTGTAGCATAACTTGAAATTGTGCAAAGACGATGGCTCTAAGGAGGTGGAGCTACTTTGTATAGGCAACTAGTTGGTAGCTTGATATATTTGACTGCAATTAGACTAGACTTAGCATACTATGTTAGTGTGTTGAGCTAGTTTATGTCTAAACCTCTTGAAGGTCATTAGGTGGCGGCAAAACATGTATTGAGGTATCTTCATGGTACTTGTGATTATGGTATTTTATACACTGATACATATGATGTTACTTTAGCAAGATTTTCAGACTTTGATTGGGCAGGTAACCTAGGTGATCGACGATCCATCACAGGTTATGCATTCAGTATTAGATCTGGGGTTATAACATGGAGCAACAAAAAGCAGAGCACTATGTCTTTATCTTCAGCTGAAGTTGAGTACCAAGCAGTATGCACAACAATATGTGAAGCTATCTGGTTGAGGAGGCTTGTCCATGATGCAGGAGAATATAAAAAAGAAGCGACCATCATCAATTGTGACAACCAGAGTTCCATTAAGCTGGCGAAAAATCCAGTGTTTCATAAGAACACAAAACACGTAGATACTCAGTTTCACTTTGTGAAAGAAAAGGTACATTGAATACTGCAAAACATGTGACAATATAGCTGATATTTTTACAAAGCCTCTTGCGAAAGTGAAGTTTGAATTGTTTAGGGGGATGTTAGGACTTCAGGTAATCCTTTCTCCATTAAGGGGGAGAGTTAAAAATAAATAATATTGTATTGTATTAATGGAGAAATGGTTACATGGTTGTAACATAACTCTTTAAGTTAGGATTAGTTCCTAGGTTGTAGGAGTTTGTTCTCACCTCCCTATTCTTTTGAGATGTATTTATTGTTTCATCTTTGATTAATTGAACATGATTGTGTATGCTTGAGTTTGTGTAGTCTCTAGATACAACTTGCTCACCTATGATTTGCTAGTTAATTCAATTCATATTTTTAACCAGGACTAAATTTGACTGCGGCGAAGTTTTTGATGGGAAATATCGCCCCTGTGATGGCCTTCGAGACAATTTTTATCATGGACAACAAGCATTCCCAATTATGAATTGCAGTTATTATAAGACTAAACAATTTAGTCAATGATCTTGCACCATTGACGACTCCAACGACACAACAATGGTTACCTGTCCACTGGCATTGTCGTTAGCTCTATTGTTATCTACAGAAATATGAACGGATGAACAGTGGAAAATCTCTTTTATCTCTTTGTCGATGCAAAAGGCCAATCATATGCACTTATCTCTCAACGATACATATGATTTCCATCAAACCTTCTCGTTTGTCGTTATTTACTCAAAGCCAAAGTCTGAGGAAAAAAAAAACTTAAAAAAATTCAATTTAATCACCCAACAAATAAACCACTGCTATAATATCATTGTTGGAAACCCAAATTGGAAATCAATTAAACTTTATATTATTAAACCGTCAACAAAATTATATATAGGAGAATCATTTCTTTATTGAAATTAAAGTTGTCAAAAGTTTATGTATTTTTTATATTTCATCCTTGAAAGAACTTTAATAACAACCACCATCTTGATAGAATTCATATCATATTCTTTATCCACCATAAATATATGTGTTCTCTCAAAGCACTATTATTCTCTAAATACTAGTATTCTGCTGTGATTTTATGTGATCTTTGCTCAGGTACAAGTGTCATGTGATCTTTGACTTTTAGTTTATGATTTTTGACATTACTCAAATGATGTTTACTCAGATCAAATACAAGTGTCATGGCATCTTTGACTTTTGGTTTATTATTTTTGACATTACACAAATGAGCTTAAAAACCAACTGCCTAAGTTTTATTGGTTTTATATTATAAATTATATCTACTAATACATATTTCATCCATTTGTCCTAAACTTGTTGATCTTCCCTTTCAAAAGTTCCACGCTACAGTCAGCATGATAAATTCTACAGGTAAACTTATGACCAACCCTCTGTTCTTAGGGTTGGTAGATAAGAGAGGAATCTTTGATAAATTGTACATTGATGAAGTGTGACTAATTCAACATTGGACGTGTACCCATTCACAATGCTTTCATATCCAATGTCTAGGTACCCCGCAAACATAAATCTGAGATCATTCCGTGATGCAATTTAGAGATTGTGTGGGCCCAATAGTGAAGCATCCATGTTTCACTTTACAGATTGGTATGCACAAATATAAAAATTAATTACTCAAATAAAATTTAATTAATCATTATTTTATAATAAAACAAAAAACAGTAATTATTATTATATTATTTTCCAAGAATTTTTTTATTTCTTTTCAGAAATAAATTTAAGACATGTTTATTTTGAAATAAAGTATGTTTATTTTAGTATATTCATTATTGTGCATATACAAATCAAAAGTTGAGATTTATTTTCAATGCAGTTATTTTGCTTTGTCTTTTAATTAAATTGATTAGTTAAAAAAATATCAAATGTCATTTGAAGTAATTTGTGGGTTTTTGGGTGATATGGTATTGTATCCATATTAAAGTGAAGCTAAATCTTCATGGTTAATAATCTTGTTTAAAATTTTATAAATGTATATATGTTTAACCTATATGTTATTTTTTTAATTAATAATAATAATTTAAATAAAGTTAGTTTTTATGATTTCTTCAATTTTAACAATGTGTCTTGTAATAAAGTACACCTTTTGATGTTTATTATGGATTTATGCATGTGGCTGCTCCAGTTTTTATCTTTTGTATAATTGATTTCTCTAAATTTTATAAGATAAAATCATTTTAGTTTAAAAATAACACTTTTTTTACAACACTATTATTAGAAATATGAATGGAATCATTATAAAAATATGGCTAAACATTTTACATATGAGAATTAGTAAAATTTGACAATTTTTTTTATACTTTATGATAAATTTTCATAAAATTGTCCCTATTCAATCATTTTTTCCTTCTATAATAAAGTTCCTAACCAATAATTTAAAATATTTGAGAAATAGAATTCCTAGCATTTCCACATAACTAAATTTGGAATCTAAAAGTAAACCTCCTTTCTTTCTTTCTTTCTTTCTTTCTTTTTTTATTTTTTTATTTTATGTGTAAGCAAGTTTTGCCAAAAAAATGTTGGTTTCTTTGGCCAAATCACTTGTTTGTGCTACTCAACTTTCAAACAAATGACACTATATTCTTCGTTTTAAAACTAAATAATAGTGTTTATTCACATTTACCAGCTATTAAAATATTAAAATATTTACATGCCTTTAAAAAATTACTAAAAACCTTTACATAATGTCCTATATAATAGTTTGTCAAGTCCATTGGTTTGAATAATACTATGTTTAAAATTTGAAAAAGTTTGAATATGCCCTAGCATAAACAAAACTAAACAAAATGGTATTGCAAATAGAGTAGCTCTTGGCTAGTGACTCTTAGCAAAAATAAAACAAAACAATTTTAAATTTAGCTTGGCCCAGGGCACTAATCTTATGTTATCATGATAGTAGAAATAAAACAAATAAATTAAATTTCAAATATTGAAGGGGAAGTAAGGATTAGAGGGAGATGAGGCATTGAGAGTTGTCATCAACTTCGTTGTCTTGTAAACCTTGTAGGTTGTGGAAGGCTACGAGAAAAAACACTTCCATAATTATAGTCGTGAGTGGCGGGGTTCCTTGTTTCCATAATTTCGCTTTCATTTTTTCTTGCCCACCTGAATGCCTTCTGCAATGAATCAGGTTCCCAAACACGAACCTCATGTTGAATGTTATCCTTTCAAGTCCCTATGAAGACATCAATCCTTTGCTTATCTGGAATATCATTTACCCTTATATTCAATTTTTGAAAGTTCTCAATGTGCTCTACCATTGAACCCTTTTGTTCGAGATTTATCAATTGGCTAAAGAAGGTGTTACTCTTTGTATCCTTATAATGTGCTATCATTTCTTCCATGAAAATTGACCAAGTGACAAGTGCTTTATGAGAAAAAAACCCTTTATACCATAACAATTGATTTGGTTATAAATATAAAGATGCAATATGTACCTTTTGTAACAGTTGAACCTCATGTAGATCAAAATATTGCTCCATCTGTAGCATCAAATTTACCGGATCCTTGCCATCAAACTTCCACATATCGCCTTTTCTTGATTTTAGGAGCTTGATCTTGAAACAACTGTAACTCGATAATTTCAAATCTCCAAGTTCTGAAATTGTGTCCTGCAGTATCCCTCTGAGTCCTCTTTCTAGCTCTGCAAGTCTGATCAAAATTTGACTCTCCAAGAAAGAGTTAAGCCCAATCTCCTAAGATGGCTCGATTATATAATGTTTTAGTAGAGCGAACTTGTACGACGTGCCACATGTCCCTGTTTCGACCTTCGGATATGAAAAATATACACAGAAAACTAGAATCTGTCCTCTTTCTATAATTTTTGACGAAATTCAATTTGTTTCTCATAGCAAAAGTTATGACGATTTTCCCAAGGTCACATGTTTAGAATGTAATTCGGGAGTCTACAAAAACCCTAACTTCCTCAGACTATATCTCCAAAAATATAGCAAGACAAGATCTGATATTCAAACCCGAGCTTCACCAAGGTTTCAGCTCAAATGGGTTTTAATTTTAGAGTCTAAACCTTTGTAGAAAAAAATATTATAAATGAAAATTCCACGATGACCTGTTTGAGATAAAATTCTGGAGCTTGCCAAAAACCCCAACTTCCTAAGGTCATATCTTTGAAAATATAGCGAGACAATATCTGAAATACAGACCTGAAGTTTAGATCGATGTCTTCTCAAATGGTTTTTTTTTAGCTTCTGAAACTTCGTAGCGAAAAAGTAATAGCGAAAATGCCACGATGACCAGTTTAGAGCAAGTGAAACCCTAGAATCCAAAGCTTTGATACCAAATGTTATGAAACCAGCTCACAAAAACATAGAAAAGATAGATCAACACCTTATAAATAAGCCTCTTCGAGGGGGAAACCTCCTTTACATTTCTTGGATGATACAAATGACAAGACCTCCTTTCTATATATAAGAGTCTAAGGGGTCATAATATAATCAGAGCCAACATAACAATAATAATGTAAGGGCACAATAATAACAATATGAGGACTACATGGGCACAACAATATAATAAGGGGGTTGTACTAATAAAAATAAGTGGTTACACTAGTAGTATACAGACCTCACGTATTGAAAACCATTGTATTCAATATGGGCATTGCAAAGGAAGAACGACATATTACCCTATTGTAAGATTTTACTCATCATAAGAAGAAGAATTACATGTTTTTTTTTCTTTTTTCAAGACCCTTTTAACATTTCCAAATTTTACTATCATACTTATTTATAAATTAGGAAAATGCCTAAATAAGAGAATTGATACTTCATTTCTAGCTCCATGTGATAGTAGTGATACACATAATGATGGTAATGAACTTGATACTATATGTCCTTCTAATGATGGTGCTAGTGGACTACACCCAAATAAAATGGAAAATAATGGTAATTACATGCAAATGCAATATGGAAAAATTCCCATTATCAATGACTTATTTACTACACCCTTGGAGGAGGATGTGATTCGAGAAGATGATGTTAGGATTCATCATGGTGGTAAGATTCAACCAATATTTAGTACATTAATTTGTATTTTTTTTTTTGAAATTAGAAGTAATATTCTGCTCCCACAGTTTCATAATCATCCTCAGACATATAGAAAGGTTTTTTTTTTCCTTTTTGAAATATTTAGGGACAAAATATAACAAAATTTTTGCATTCGCTAATGATTATATGCTTTATTATGGAGACGAAACTTCAAAAAATGAGATATTCTATGCATGCCATAGTAATAGATATCAAGGTGATCAAGTGATGAAGAAAGTGCTTCATGAGATTCTTCATTTTATTCCCATCATTCCATTTTTAGAACTATTATTTCGATGCAATAAACTCACGTGGTTTTTGGATTGTCATACATGAAATAGAAGTGGAGATGATTCCATGTAGATGTGTGTTGATTGTTCCCTATGGAGTGACACTTAGGAAAAAATACCATTTTTACAAATGAACCTAATTGTGTTAATCCATTTGCAAGGCCAATTGGCTATTGATGATTTTAGTTCATTTATGAAGACTAGATGCATTTCCTCAATATGGCTAACAATTGTTATAATAAAAAGTATTCCCTATGGATATTGATGAAGAAGAAGCACATGATGTTGAAATTGATCTTTCCTTCAAACTAAATCCATTAACCTTTGAGTTGAAGACACATCAAGCTTACAATTCCTAATATTATACTAGTTTTTCCTTACAATTTAGAATTATCAATCCACAAACTTAATAGCGATATAAAATTATTTTATATCTCATCTTGCATTTTGCAATCTCTCAATCTCTATCCATAATTTAGATAGGAATGAATGATCCCAAAATCCTTTTTGTCAAATCTATTTACCTATAGTAATGTACATACATATAATAATATTGCATGCTTGTAATCCTCTAAACATATCCATGTTCTAGTGCACCTAACATTTTTTATAAATAAAATTTCACATTTTTAATTAAATATTTATTGATGTAAACTATATAACTAATAGCTGCATATATTTATTTGAATATTTTCTTTTTAGATGCAGAAAATGAACTCATCATAAGAAAAACAGTTATAACATAATATACTAGTAAAAAAAATGCAATATGTGCATACTTGATCACTACTTCACATGTGCATTCATACTAGACAATAAATCCAAATTCCTAACAATAAAAATATTTCATGATGCAATATAAAGAAGCAAGTTAACATAGCCTTAAGATGATACATGCCCTTTTATTTCATGAACATAGGCACACATAAATTTAATATAGTTAGGAAGTTGTGCAATACACACATAATCCACCATTATTTTTGCCACACACTCTACCATTCATAGCCACCAAAAATGCACTCTTGGTGCTTGAATTGTCCTGCTCACCATGGCATGGGACCATTTGTTAAGACTAGACTTTTGGATGTCAAAAGTCATGGTAAGGTGTTAAAACAAATCACAATCAGTGACCTTGACATGCATCACCAAAATTCCTGATAATCACATGACAAATCTATGTAAATGTGAGTAAAGTTCTATCCCTCTTCCCAAATTTTGATCAAGTGATTCTCTCATCCCCATGGCTTCTCATGAGTATATAGTAGCTAGCATATAACTAGGGAGCAAGTCAAATCTCATAACCCAGTTTATGGTAGTTTACCTATTTCTTCAGAGGCATGGACTTCCTCCATATCTATCACTAAATTGACCCTCTAGGCCCATGTAATGACTATCTTATCAAGATCTCCCTCAAATCATAACAAAAAAAAGGCCGAATCATAATAGGCATCCAATCATAAATCACATAACTAAAAAATGGCTATAACTTCTTGACTATCACATGGCGAACATAAATCACATATATCCATTGTAACCAGCATTAGCAATATTTCTCAAATCATAGAGTGTGTTGGCCAAAATATGAACATTCATTTGGTCCTTAGATGCATAACTTATTCATAGTCAACTTTAATTAAATTACATTATAGTTACATTAGGATTCACTCACCAAGAATATAATGGCAATGTGCATCATATGCAAAAGTAAATCTAATAACTTGATCGAGCACTGAAAATGGTTTGATCAAATGCTTAAAATGCTCAATCAAACCTTCTTTTTTTACACTTAAACACGCCTTCTCTTGCTAAAAAATGTAACCCAACTCCATACTTTAACCCACTAATAATAAAAAAGTTCTCAATCATTTCCTCATTTCCTCATAGTTTTTTTAAGTACACTGCTAAGTTTTTCCATGTAATTTTTGATATTAGGATTTTCAATCATCATTTATTTTATTTTGTTTATAAAAAGATTATATTTTTTTGTTATTTTCTCTTAACAGATTTCATTAGTATTTAGTTTAGTCTCTAGATTTAACGTATCTGGTTACAGTATATGGTCATGAATTTGTTACTATGTATGCTCATACGAAATTATCTCAATAAGATTGAGATAGTTTATATATAAAATAAAAATAAATGTCTTGCACATACTCTTTGATTTCGAGAGCCACTTTTTATTTCTTCCACGTGATGACTAATTGAACTTCTTGACATCTTCATGTCATGCATGTTCCACTTGGTTTCCATGCATGTTGACTCATGCATGGTTCTCCCTGGATGGCATATATGACACATGTGACAAAAGGTTTTCCTGCTTGTGCTTGCATGTGTCCCTTTCTCCATGCTCCGTGGTGTGTTTTGGCTGTGGAGTCAACTCATGAATGAGCTTAATTGAATGTCGTGGTAAAGGTAGCAGGAGTAGGGACAACTTAGGAAGAAGGAAGGGAGAGAGAATGCTCATAAATTTTTGCATGGTTTTTTTGGTTTTCACATTGGTGGTCTTCTTTTTTTTCTTTCAGTTTCCATATTTTTGTTAATCTGAGTAGAGCTATTTATTTATTTTTTATTATTATCATGGTTTTTTTTCAATTTTTATATTTTGTTTTTTTTTTTTTTTTTTTTATTTGATTTTTTTTTCTCTATTAATTTTTTATACTGCTTTGGTGTTTTGGTGCTTTGGAATAGATATTAGCATAGATCTATCATAAATATGGATTTAATATTTGAAATAGATACCAGCATAGATTCATCATAAATACAGATTTAATATTAGTCAAAAAAAATCCAATTTCTTCATCTTCAAATATTTTCATGAATCGATATTATTTAAATATTTGATATAATTGTTATTATTTTTTTTAATTTAAAGTACATGAACAAAATTTCAACTTTTAACTTATATCACAAACTAACATGGTTACACATCACTAAGCTATAGAATTAGTTTATCCACTCAAATAATACAAAATACAAAAAAGAGCAGAGAAGCATTGGAAGTGAAAGAGGTGTATGTAGGTATGTTCAACTGCAAGACGACATGACGACATCAAACATGGTGAGCATAAAAAAATGGTGATGAAAGCAAAATGAGAAGGGGCAGAGGTGACGAGGGATGTAAGAGTACTTTGCGTTGTTCTTTTCAATTTCTTGAGAAAATTTTCCTTTGTCCATAAATTATCATTTTGGTTCTTTGGAAACTTAGGAACGTGATGTCAGTTGCATGATTAAAAAACCAATCTCATGCATGTTCTACAGGTTTTTATCAATTTGATTGAGAAAACCTTGCAGGGAGGCATTTAAACTTCCTTTTTAGCCCAGAAACTTTGTAGTAAATCAATAAGAGTTATGCCAAGATTCTTTACTGTAATGATCAAGCTAGATAAAAAGAGGAGTCTAATAAAGAGGTAACTTTCTCAGTTCCTTGTGTTTCCTGGAAGAAAGTATTATGTTATCGTTGGGTTGACGGATTAGAAAAGACGCAAATATCCGTTTTTATTTTCCTGTATATCGATCATTAAACTGGAAAAATAACATTAAAAATCAACGTACAGAAAACAAAAAAAACTGATAAGATTCTGTTAATTGTATTGATTTTAGCGAGCTATATACTGGGAATTTCAAAAGCAATAGAAATTAGCTTGACCTATCCTTTGTCCACACAATATTAGCAAGCTGTCTAGAAAAGCGGCGGACTAGCCTATGAAGATAAGTGGCATGTGGACAAAAGAGGTGAATAGACAGATGGCACATAAAAGTTCTTTATAATATTTTTTTTAAATGAAAAACTTCATTAAGGAAAAAATAGTAAATTTAAACTTTGTTTAACTGAATGTTATTTTATGTATGTATTATTCAGAAGTTTTTTGTTTTTTTGCTTCAGGGAAAAAAAGCATCATGGTGTATTTATATTATGATCAAAAAAGAGATCTGAATATACAGAAAGTAGAGCAGGCTTTTGATCTGGATATGTCCTTCTCTTCAGACAGAGTATTTATCTATCCATCTTTCGTTTATACATATACAAAATTTTGAACTGCATATTTTTCATATCATCATAGAAATTTAAAAGACTTTCAAAAACTATGAATATACCTGTAGGTCTGAGATCTGAGATCTTAACCAGAAAATTTAAGCATGAGCCATACCAGATTATTGTCCATCTTAAATGTCGGGCATAGAGAAAGGATGTATGTCGTATGAGAAGGATTCCATCGAGACGCTGAGGTGCCACTTACCATATGGAGCTTGAAATCCTTTCTTTGATAGTTTATCTGCCTCCTCATTGTATTTGCGCTTTATGTGGGAGATTGAGAATTTATCAGGTATCCATAGAACAGCTATCCTTTCCAGCCATCCTGAAAGGCAGTCATTTTTTATGTGATGATTTCCTTTCAAATGTTCAATGATAAATTTTGATTCACCATACACTTTGATGGGGCAGATATCGATGAATGTACAGAAAAGTAGCAGACCATGTAGGGCCATGGTCTCTGCTTTGTTATTTGTCCCATAGCCACCATTCCAATACATGTAATATTGGAGATCACTTGAAATACCAATGTAAACACCACAAGCGCAAACGCCATCTTTTGCCGCACCGTCAAAATGTGCCCTTGGGAAGTTGAGTTGTTGCGAGTCATAAGCTGTTACCTGTTGAAATTTTTGTTGGGGGAAGGTTTGGAGAATGGAGTCATAAAAAGAGATGACCTTATCCTGAATATGCCCGAAATGCTCCTTACTGTTTTGGAAGATTCTTTTATTTCTCCACTTCCATATGAACCAGAACACAATTAATGGAATGGGGCGCCAAATAACTTTTTGTGAAACCCACCATTCAAATGCTTCGGTAATGAAAGAATGAGAAATATTAGGAAAGCCAAAATGAGTTGCCAATTTCGCCCACAAATTCTGGGATTGTGGGCAACTTAAGAATATGTGCAGGTTATCTTCAGTGTTGGCAAGACATATCATGCAAATGGCAGGTCCATACCATCCCCTTTTCTACAAATTTGACCATGTAAGGTTCCTGTTATGATATAACAACCATGAAAACATGACGATTTTTAGTGGGCAGCACACCTTCCATAAAGAGTATGGAAAGATCTTTTGCGAGGTCTGTACACATTGTTCTATCAAGGATTGGTAAATGTCTCTTACTAAAATAGTGGAGCTGCCTTTTTTAACCTGCCAATCTATATTATCTCTATCCTTTTTTTCATAAAAACCTGCATACTTCATATTGCATATGATGCTTTTCCATTGGGTCACCATATCTCCTTAAAGCCCTAGAACTCTGTCCGATTTCCATTGTGGAATGTCATCCTTCCACCCTTCAATGACCTGAGCCCAATAGAAAAAACCTTTTTGGTGTAGGAGCGAGAGAAGATGTGGAGTAATTGATTGGACCATCTCAACACCCTTAATTGCATCAACACCGATAAGGATGTTGTTTCTATTATGAAAATTCCATATAAGGTTCCTGCAGAAAAAAAGGAAGAATCTTTTGCAAACTTCTCCAGATCGCTGAACCATTTGAGGGCCATTTAAAGTTGTTCATGTACCAGTAGTATATATCCTCATTCTTCAGGTATTTCATTTTTATGGTTTGACTCCATATACCATTCCCGAAGATCGCTCACCATAAAGATTTACATAGTAGAGCCATTCCAAAAAGTCGTAGGTTCATTATCCCCCAGCCTCCCTTTTTTTTGGGAGAGAGATGGTTTCTAATTTTGCCAGATGGTATTTTCTATTGTCCTTCCATCCTCCCCAGATAAATGTTGCCATTAAATAGTTCAACTTTTTTATGGTAGCCAATGGAATGTAGTACAGGTGCGCCCAATATACACAAATTTGAGCAAGAACCGACTAACTTAATATCATTCTGCCAGCAAGTGATAAACATTTAAATTCCCACCCTGATATTCTCTTATAGAATTTGTTGATGATCCATGTCCAATCGGAAGTATTATATCCTGAGGGTTTAAGCTGATACCCCAAGTATTTAAACCCCTCCATTATGGAAATAGCCTGAATGTTAAAAAGCTGTGAGATTTATTCCATTTCAACAACATCAACCATACCATGATGAAATGTGGATTTTTTTTTTTTTGAATTAGACTATTCTATTATGTACAAAAGATGAAAATACAATTACAGTCAGGCTTTACAGCGGGAGCCTGCTGCCAGAGATAATGGCAGACGAGCTCAACCCTTTGGCCATGCTTACGAAAAGGACTCAGAAATTCCCACGCAGGGGAGGACCATAGAAGTTCCCACAGGGGATAACCAACAACCAAAACAGCGACCACCAATCCCATGTAGGGGAGGACCAAAAACCAAAACAGTGAACACCAATCCCACGCAGGGGAGCGCCACGGAGGCTAAGTTTCTCATACCCAAAAGAACCTCAAAACATTGACACAAAGACACGTCAACCCCAAAACATTGACACAAAGACACGTCGACGGCTTAACCAGCCTTGACAGAACAACACATAAACAGACAATGACAAGTGGACGAGGAAACTTGACCAGAGAAGCCAAGAGCCACCACCCGGACGTCAATTCCAGAACTGGAGCCACGAGCTATTCTTCCGGCTCCTCCTCCACTATCGGGCAGGGCCTGTAGTAGTCCTCCTCCAGCTCCGTTGTTGCAGCTTCCTCAGCCTCTGCAGGTGGACATTCACGGCCATCCTTGTGAGGAGTCGGAGCCTCAACTGACTTTCCCTTGTCTACTTGGGCCGCGTTGGCCTCATGGATTTCATCTTTCGGGGGAGCTGGAACAGGCGGAGAGCTGGTGCCTCCTTCCTCCTCCGGTTCGTCAATAAACAAAACAGAGATATGAGCGTTGATACGCGGCCTAGTCAGATGGCTATCGAAAGAGAAAATGGCCGAGCCAAAGAAGGGTGCACCAGAGGTGCCAAAGAAGCTGGCTTTTAGTAGTTGGGTCGGCTGAGAAGGATGAGTGATCGCAGAGCTGGGGCAATGACAGAAGCAATGGCAGTGCGGGCAATGACAGGGAGGCAAGATTCCTCCGCAGCAGGGTGTCGCGAGGTTCCCCCTCTGCTGGAGCCCCTGCAGCTCAGCATCCGTTGGCGCTCACGAACCATGTTGGCGGGGAGGTTCAGGGAATGATTCAGCCGAACAAACAGGTTTGAGCTGTGACAGAACAGGGCAGAGCCTGCATGAACCAAGAACTAGACTTGGATTAACCAGAGGTCAGATTGCAGGCGGGCAGGAACGCAGAATTCAGAATGCAGGAGGCCAGGGGCGCGGATAGGGCCACCGTATATAGAGCTTCCAGCTCTACCTCGGTGGTCATCCGCCATAAAAGTTGCAGTCAAATCCATTACAGAGCCGAGAGGGGAAGCGCAGCCGAGAGAGGCCGAAGCGTTGATGCTCTCGGCCTGCCAACCTATGGCTATTAAAGCCACCGTCCTGGGATAACCGTCTCCTTCGCAGCCCTGTTGAGCCTTGCGCGTGATGGGCACGTGGTCTTCACGAGACCTCTGTCCCGTCAGCCTTAAAAAATTAACTATCACCCGCATCCGGGAGTGGATTTATCATTGTTGACAACTAAGCATGTGGTATTTTGGAATAAATTAATTATCTCATGCATTTTATGCCGAGAATGTCTACATAGCATAGAAAACAGAAGAACATCATCCACAAAAAGGTTATGTGTTAGATACTTACCTCTAGAGATGGGAAGAGGATCAATATTCCCAGCCGCAATCGCTTTTTTAATGTGTAGACTAAGGGTATCCATGACCAAGATGAATAAAATTGGAGATAAAGAGCATCCCTGACAGAGACCACTTCCAGCCAGGAAAAAGGATGTGGGGATTCCATTAATGAGAACCGCGTAGTTAACTCCTTCCACACATGCCATGATCCAATTAGTGCAGAGGTCGTTCAACGCGATCTTGATAAGTAAGCATCTTAGATAGCTCCAGTCGAGGCAATTGTAAGCTTTTTTAAGTAAATTTTAAGAATCGCAGCACCAACCTTTTTTGTCTGCATAGAATGCAAAGCTTCATGAGTTATGGCCACAACTTCTAATATGTTCCTGCCGCTTAGAAGTCCATGCTGTTCTTTTGAAATATGAATTGACAAACTGCCTCGAATTCTCTCTACTATAATTTTGAAAATGACCTTATAGATGACATTGCATAAAGAAATTGCCTTGTAGCCTACAAAAGTTATGGATTCCTGTTTTTTTGGAATTAGAGCTATATAGGTGGAAGATATTTTTTGGTGAACTCTTCCCTGTATTCTGGCTTCTTCCACCATCTCCAAGATGTCATTTTTCATTATGTCAAAGAAGTGGATGAAAAATTCAATGGTCCAACCATCTAGACCGGGGCATTTGTCCTTTTTAAAGGATTTCATAACAGAGAGCAATTCCTCCTCCGAAACATTGGCAAATAGTCTTTCATTTTCTGCGTCATCAAACATGTTTGGGAAAGGATCAATGCCCCATAAAATATCATTTATCTCCCTGTTAGTCTCCTGGTTGTATGCTTTTTTGAAGTGGCAAACAACTTCTTTTGAAATGTCTTCTTGGGATTGCAGCAGTTCTTCCCCTTCATTCTTAATATGCCAAACTGAATTTGTAGCTCGTCTTTTACTTGCAAAACAGTGAAAGAACTTGGTGTTTTTATCACCCTCCTTCAGCGAAGTGGCTCGGATTTTAAGACGCCAAGATATTTCTTCAATCTTTAAAATTTTATGTTTCCTTTTTCCAAGTTCCCAAATCTGTGCACGAGTGCTCCATGGAATGGAATGGGATTTCATGCCATCGGCTATTTCAGACAATTCTTTTTCAATCATCATTAGTTCAATACAGTTTGATTGCTTTTTCTGAATTTGCCATGCTTTCACTTTGGCTTTAAGGCTGTACATTTTGTTATACAGGTTCTCCGGTGGAGAGGCTACCATTGAGTTTTAATAGCTTAACCCAAAGTTTTGAATCCAAAATATAGCATTGTGGCAAGTGAATTATCCAAATACATATTAACCCAAAGTTTTCAATTAAAAATATAGCTTCGGGAGAAGCGAAGATGTCAACAAGACTTGAAAGGCTATCATCCAATGATATTCAAGATAATTATTTTGAAGTATTATATAAATCAAAAGATATTATTCTCTATCTTAAACATTGAGAAATGTACAAAATTTAAAAATCAAAGGGTAAGCTAATGATCGCTATAGCCCAAGTAGGGACTAAGTTGAATGGTATCTACTCCTTGATTATTACTCCAATATACAAGCTACTAAGGGACTGATTTTTCTGGATGTCTAATGGATTCAAGTATCCATGAAAACTATTTTGAGTAATCATATGTTTAGTTAATTGAATAGCATTGATTTTGGATTCTATTACCAACACTCAAATTGCCACTCAAATTGCCATAAGAATAGAAACCCTACATAATCTTGTTTTTCACTTGTCTTTCTCTCCAGGTCTTCAACACCTTCTATATGCCTAACAAACTTGGCCAACAACCCCACTTACATTCCCATACTCCAACCAAGTCTTCAACACCTTCCCTATGCTTAACAAACTTGGCCCTTCAACCCCACTTACATTCCCATACTCCAACCAAAGAGGAACCAAGATATTCTAACCTCTTTCAAGGAATTTCATGGATCAAAGCTTAGAACTCCATATGGTTACCGGTTGTACTTACATTTTTACTATTTTTACTTGCCATTTGCACACTGCTATAGTATTGGGTATTTGGCTTTCTTATTACCAACTTCCTTCCCCAAAAATTTTGGGGAAGTGAGAAATATATAATTTATAAAAGAAAAACTATTCTAAAATTATCTTATATATATTTAAGATAAATATAATCTTAATGATTTATATGTGAATATTATTATAAACTATTCTAAATCATCTTAATATATTTACCTTAAATATAATCTTAATTGATTTATAGTGAATATTTATTATTATATCTTTTATAGGAATTCTAAACTATCCCCTCCTCGACGATGTTAATTGATTCGGAGGATCTTAACAATGTGTTCAAATTTTTAATTTTTTAATATATGATTAAGATGTTTAAATTATTTATTTATTTGAATATCAGGAAAATTTAGGGGTTAATATTTGTAACTAATCTAATTTTCCATGGTTTTTCAAAAAAAAATCCCAATTTCTATTTTTTTTTATAAATATGATTCACCAAAATTTTATGGTATATAAAATACTTTTACCTTAAAAAATTGTCAAAATTGTATAAAAACTATATATAAAACTATTAGAAATTTGCTTTTTTAAACAAAGATATCAACAAATATTTTATAATTTGCAATTTGGGGACTAGTAAGATTCCCAAAGTTTCTAAACTTTAACACAATTTTTCATCCTTAAAATTTTCCCAGTTTAATATGGATTGAATTTGATTTTTTATTAAATAAGTATTTAAAGAAAGAAAGTCTTTAAAAATCACATAAGAGAAATTTTTGGCCAAGACATTTCGAACCAACAAGTGTGGTTCATAAATTTCACTTATGTGATTTCTACCAAAAGACTTTTCTTAATTCATTCTGGATCACAAAAGCCCAAATTCACAAAGTATTTAATTATTATAATTAATTTATTAGATTTTGATTTTAATCTTTAATTATTTTAATTATTATCAAAATTTAAATTTGGTTTTTATTTTTTTTAAGAGAAAATTATTTTATTTTTATTTAAAAAAGATATATTTTATAAATATTATTCAGTATTTTTTTTAAATGTGAAAAAATGAATTTTCCCTATAAAAAACAAATGTTAATATTATAAATTAGTGTAGATCTATCTTAGCTCATATTTATCAAAGGATGGAGAGGGATCAAATCTTTTGAGTTGTAAACTTCTTTAAAAAGTTTAAAAAGTTTATATCTGGAAAACTTTTATCCCTAATATATATATAAATTCATTGTTGATCATAGAAAAATTCCACATTTCTTTCATTGTGAGCAGCATACTAATAAAATGTTTAACAATAAGTTTTTTTTTGTATTCTTAATTGATGTAAGCATATATGAGATTGAAACATTTGCAAATGGATTTTGCTTAAAAATGGAATTACAAAGTATGTAATAAAAACTTATTCTCTTTATCTCTCTTTATGTAGGTGTATCTATATATACTCACACAGATTTATTTTGGTATTAACATTATTGTAAAATACTACATATGAACTCATATTAAGCATTGAAGATGACCACTGAAATATTTTATTTATGGTAAACATTAAAATATTTTCTTTGCTTTCCTTCTATATACATGTATATAAATGTATGAAGTTGACATTAAAATATTTGTTAATAGGAATATCTAAATTTTTTATTTGAAGTACATGCAATAATGGAAAAATTACACACTAGCTCATCTTGCAAAAGAAAAAAATATAATATTTTCTTTTACATTCAATTTATTTATCTCTATATATAAAGTTAATATAAAATTATGTTACTTAATATGGAAATTAAAATTACTACCAAATATGAAATATATATTCAATTTCTTTATCTTTCTATATAAAGGTGACTATCATTTTTTTTTGTTATTAATATATAATTTTTTTCATTCAATTTATTTATCTATCTATAACATTACCCCTATTTTTTTTGTTATTAATATACTTTTTTAAACACTAATATCAACTCTATGTTGATCATAGAATGAATTTCACATTTCCTTCATAGTGGGTTGTAATATCAAATATTATTTTAGATGCCAAGTGTAATCTCCATGTTGAGTAGTGAAAGAATTACAAAACTCCTTCTTATTAAAAAGTATAAAAGACTTATGGATGAAATTATAATCTTTTTAATCAAAGAGATTCAGAACAGTCGGTGAAGGAGCGCGCTGTTAAGGCGCTCCGTAAGCAAAGGTCATCGGTTCTAGTCTCGTCGATACCAAAAATCTATCACGGTTTCCACTAGTACGGCTCAAGCCGAGTGCAATCCCCGGGTGACTTTGACGGCTTAGATGCCCTTGAGTCATGGCCTCTCAGCCACAGGGTAAGCGTGATTTTCAGGATTCACCCACTTATCAGTCAGAAAAAAGAAATTATAGTCTTTTTATGATATATATAATAATTATATTATATATATAATATATATATATATATATATATATATATATATATATATATATATATATATAGATATATATAATTCATTTATCAAAGGAAAATTATATAGATAGCAAAATGCAAGTAGTCTCACTCCGATCAGGTTTGTTGACTAATGCTAGCACCATATGGCAAAGAGACCATAACAAAACTAAAGGAACAATCCAAAGCTTAATATGCCAAAAGCACCAAAAGGCCAACAGAACCAGGGGAACACTTATGACCATGATCAATCATCAGAAGTGATTGAAGCTGGATTGTATGGCACAGTCCCTAGAGGGGGAGGGGGAGGGGGAGGAGGTTGATAGGTACATTGCACATGTTGGTCTAAGTGCACTGGCTGTGTTTTAAACTTCTCCACATTTTTAGTTAGAAAATTTTGACCCTGGCACACCACCACAATCCTTTCTCGGGCATGGCATTGAAAGTAATGCAATTGATTTAGCATAACAATGTCAACCTCGTGTTCTTCCTTTATGACCCTATCATAAATTTCCAGGAAATCCAGAACAGACTGAAGTAAATCACAATAGAAATCGGAGTGACTCTACCGACCAGTAACACTTGCACGCCCTGACCGACGATTATGACCCCGCACACATGATCTATCCTCACATGCCCCTCTGCCTTTCTTACCACCACTAGCTACACAACCACCCCTCCCTGCTCTCACACCACCTCTGCCACCACGGGCTCTCGACGTCGCACATACCACACTCCCAGCATCTCAGCTACCCTACTTTGGAAGCTCTGAAATGCGGCCCTCCAACGCCACCTTCTCCTTTGTACTACATCCTTTATGGCTAGACAAAACTCCTCTCCACTTGGGATAGGAGTAGGAGTTACACAACACAGGTCTCATGGTGAGGGCCCATGGGTACACCTCAACAACAAGAAACAAAACCACCCAACAAGCCGAGAACTATAGTAGGGCCAAAGATAACCTTGACTTATCCAACAAACGTCTACTCCACAGGGTTGAAAACGACCTTTTTCCACTCTAGAGAGTTCCCACAGATAAGAGACTAGCGAACCAGATTGAAACCTTTGCTTCTCCTCTACCAGGGGAAGCACCGGGGAATAAATTTGTGGACAAAAGAAATTGACAATAGAGCACAAAACCACAAGATACGAACCCGAGCCAATGACCAGGCACAACAATTATCTCCAAAACACCCTTCCACCATCGAACCCAATTGCTACTCACCCAACGGTGAGTCTAAGGAATCCAGGGAGAAACCATAGAAAGAGGAAGACCCGAAAGATACTCGATATACAAGAAACTCAGACACCTTCCCAAACACAAATAACACTCAAGAATAAATTTAGCAAGAAACACAGGAGTAGGCACTAGAATCAACCAAATTACCATGCAAAATTCACTTAAGCCCATGATGAAGGAGAGACACCATATTGTGGGAGAAGAACTTAACACTTTTTTGAACTGTTCATAGTGGAGGAGGCGACAACGGTGAAACCTCTACCTTTCCTAGATTAACCTAGGGCCTAAAAATTCAAACTGACTAGCAAAACTCATACTGCAAGCAATCAACCACCATATTACCACAACAATATAACACTCATGAACACTGATGAGTGTCATAAACCTGTTTACCTCTCGAGCACTCAAAGTTGAAGAGAATGAATGAGATTTAGAGTTCACACATAACACCGTTAAACTCACCATACACCATGCGTAATGGGAGGATAGAGAATGTGTCCTCCTTCCCATCTGCTAAATGTAGACTTTCATCACACACGCATCTCACAGACCTTGATGTTCACCACCCCATAGGGTTTATCTCTCTATATTTAAAATTAGTATAATTATATTATTTACAGTGAACATTGAAGTGTTTTGTCTAAAATAGACCTTAAATATATATAACATTTTTTATTTTTTAAATACAATTATTATTATACTTCCTTGATAACATATTTCTCATAGTGAATTCTCTAGTGCCTTTGGTTCAATTAATACACATTCCATTGTTGTTTCTTTATAAAACATTACTCTATTAATTGATTTTTTGAGAATTTAGAAATATAATAAAATTTTAATTCTGCAACCTATTATTATACTTCCTTGATAACATATTTCTCATAGTGAATTCTCTAGTGCCTTTGGTTCAATTAATATACATTCCATTGTTGTTTCTTTATAAAACATTACTCTATTAATTGATTTTTTGAAAATTTAGAAATATAATAAAGTTTTAATTCTGCAAATCGATGAGGCTTTGAAGTTTTCTGAAAGTGCCCTAATTTGTCAGTTCAATGGTTTTTGGCCGCGACTAACAGCTCTCCACAATTGGATCTCCGAGGTATGGAAGCCTGTAATTTCTGATGACATTAATATCTACCCCTGTGCTAGGGGTTTCTTTATAGTAGATTTTGAAAATCCTGAAAGCAGACAATGTATTATGGATTCCGGCCCTTGGTTTTGGGAAAAATCAGGCTTATTCATGAAGCCATGGAACCCATCATTCGATCCCTCAACAGTAGTGATAACTTCAGCACCAGTTTGGGTGTGATTGCCAAGCCTACCCTTGCATCTCTGGAATCTCTCCTCGCTAAAAGCCATTGGAAATGCAATTGGGAAATTTTACTGCAGGTGTCCAGAAACAGAGGAATATGCCAGAACCACCTATGCACGCATTTGTGTGGAAATGGACTTCAGTGCCGGATTCCCAGCGGAAATAAACCTAACAAGTAAAGATTATGTGTGGAACCAGAAACTCGATTATGAAAGTGTCCTCTTCCGATGTCGATCCTGCTTTGAGACAGGCCATCTAGCCAAAAATTGCCCAAAAACCTCCCAGAAAAATCCTGGTAAAAAAAGCCACCACAGATCTACTTGGTGGGAAGGAGCACAAAAAGAACACTACACTGTCATCAAAGAAGAATACTCTAGAGAAAACTCTGAATCACAAGAAATTGGGCAAGACGGAAACAACTCTCAAGACAAGCATGGAGAAAGCCCTGCCCAACAACAAAAAGTGCACTCGACAACCCCTCAAGTGTCAACAGTTATGAGGATTTGATTATTGTGCAAAATAAATCTTCATTTGACAACAAAGCAGATCTCCTAGACCAAACCTCTTCTCCGACTATCTTCAAAAGGACGAACACAATTGATCGCGAAGCTAAGACACCATTGTTTCAAGAACCAGAAGAGATGAAGGAGATGCAAGATAAAGGAAGTTGGAAGACCGTAGAGAAAAAAAAGAGAGCTACAACACCAATCTCGCCAAGAAAGACAAGGAGCCAAACAATTAAAAATTAAAAATATTATAGGTCCGATAGACCAACTTAGTCTGAGTGGACAGTAACCACCATCATCATCATCGTTTAATTTTATTTATTTAATATATAATTTAGAAATTAAAGTGAATTAATTGAATTATATATATATATGAATTAAACTGTAATTTATTTATTTTAATTTTAATTATTTAATTTAATTTTAAAAATAATAATTACTATTATTACCATTAAATTATTGAATTTTTTTTTTTTTTTTTTTTAAATATATCAATAAATGTTATAAACACTTATATTATATTCATTCATAAACCAAAATCAAGATCTTATTAACTGATCTCACCAACTAAAAAAATAAATATTAATATTACAGATTACCATACCTTTCATTATTATCTCTTTGTGAAATATAATCATGTTAATGATTTTTTAGAAGTATGTTAAAGGCTTTTATTCCTGAGTATATAATTAAGATTTTAAATTATGTATTTATTTAATATATTTTAAAAGTTAGGTGGCATTGAATTTGTTTGTGTATAAAATGTTTTTGATCGTGTATAAAATGTTTTGCGTGAAATTTAGAAATATTTAATTAATTTATTAGAATTTTTTTTATCAATTCAATTTTGGATCTCATGATTTATATAATATCTCATCATTTATATAATATCTAAAAATGTAACCATTGTTAATTGAAATATTATTTTGTTATTAAATATTTTTTCGTTTATTCATTTCAATTAATTTAACAATTTTTTTTTTTTTTAATGCTATAAAAATTATTTTTAAGATGTGAGAAGATGAATCTCTCTATATCTAAAACAAATGTTAATATTAAAGTAGTTTCCCACTCTTCATTTGTTATTTTATTGTTTTCCTCCTTCATTTTATGTCACACCAAAATGATACCTAGCTACAAATTGAAAATAAAAAATTAGATAGTGTTGGAAATACAAATTGGAAATTAATTCAATTGTATATGATTAAGAATGGCATAAAGAATGATGTACATAGTACATATAAATACAATAGGTAAATCGTTGATTTAGTTTTTTATGTTTCTTGAACTTCGATAACTAATCACCATAACACACACTAAGCCCGACTATAATCTTGAGGATTAGGTGTATAACATTCCCCCCTTACTTCGAAGGGATGTATCAAAGTCCAAGAACGAGAGATAAAAATGCAAAAATGCATCTTAGCCAAGGGTTGAATGTCTCTTAGAAATGGTTTCCAAGGATGACCACAAACCAAAGATGGTAGTTTTTAAGAGAAAACCACAAACTATACCAAAATATGGGAGAACCCAAAGGTCTCATCCAATGATGCTTAAAAATGACCACCAACTCTGGAGCTATCAAAGAAGTTCCTAAAACAAACCAATTTTGGAACTATCAAAGTTTCTAGAACAATTGCTATTAGAGCATATTCTGCTAGTGGAAGTGTTCCTTCACAAATATCAACATGCTAAAAACATGCAATCATGCCCATAGAACAAACAAAAAAATATACAACTCTGAATATGATTTCTGAATTCAGATCCTAGGCTGTAGCAGTAAACTATGATTATCTCTGATTCAAGCTTGCTTGATAAATCTTTGAACATGTACCAGACCATCAATTCCATCAATTCCCCCTTGTTAGATATGTTGATTTTTGTGTAGCTTGGGAGGTACTCAAAGCCCTAGTGTTCAAGGGTTGGAGGTCAAAGCGCCACAAGCATCCTTGTGGGTTTGGAACCCAAGCTTGGGGGTTTTCACCCATAGATTTTTGTGCCAAAACCATGAGCCCATTTTGACATGTGATGGATGAGGATGATAGCTCTCAGTGAGACGATTCTAACGCAATGAGAATCATCTGATTCTGAGTTGTAGAAATGGAGTTATAAATTTTTGAAGGTTATGTTGGGTTTTGCACATGATGGTCTAGGTCAGCCTAAGGTTAGGAAGGCCTAATGGTAGTTGTTCAAGCCCTAGAACATGATGTTTTGGAGCCCCTCTCTTTAATATAAATAGAGAATTAATATGAGAGCATTATCTCATCCATTTGTGCAACATAAACATAGAGAACAACTCATTGGAGAGAAGTGCATTCTCTGTTTTGGGCTACAAAAAAAGGAGGGCATGACAACGTAGCAATAAGGGACTATTTTAGGGCTATGATGGGGTGATCATATTGCTAGGAAGAAGGCTGAGGATCCTTGCTAAATGGCCGAGGAAGAGGAGCTGTGTTCCAAGTCTGTTTGGGGTGCATTTAAGGGACATACATCTCTATTTGTGGAGGCTGCAACCCTTGAAGACTGGCGTAGTAGGTTGCAGGCCTTAACACCTCATGATAGGGCATGTAAAGGGTTGTTTGAGGGGTATTTAGTGACCAAAAATGTGGCGTAGAAGTAATGTAAGCTTGTGAAGAGAAGCCAGAACATATCAAGGAACTATTTGAGTATTTTGTGAAGGTTGTTGTAACATGCTTAGTTCCATAACTAGGTGCAATCATAACAACAGTGATATATCAATCTTGGAGTAGTTTTTTCTTGTATTGGATCCTTGTCATGGATCAATTTTGGATCATTTTATGATAAGCCTATGGAAGCCAAGGAGGGAGGGCTCATGTGGAGGTTATAATCCCTAACCAATGGGCAGTTTCCATAGTGAAGATTGATGATTTGGATTAGATTCATATGTAGCCCGTGGGTGCCACGTGTTGGGTTAACATGGACTGTTGAATACCCCATCTAGGAGAAGATATCATGGTGGATGGATTTCCGAGGTGAGTACATGTTGATGGAGCCTAGATTTGTGCAATAGCTCCTCTATTGCAGAGAAAAGGGTGGATGTGGAGAATTTTGTTAGCAATCATGTGTAAGGGTCTCCTAAGTGTGGGGATTCCCTAACTAGGTGCAAATGCTACAACATGGACTTGGTCAGTCATGGACTGTTGGAGGGAAGTGTGAGAGTGTACCAAGTGTGAATTTGGATCGATAACTTATGGCATGCTGGAGGAAAACATGTTAGTGTCCAGTTGGAGCTCGGCAAGAAACACCTTGTTGGATAAATATAGTTGTGAGAGAGGCAATTGTTGGGTTCAAGGGTCTGATCAACAAGGAGTAGTTTGTGTAAATTGAGACTTGTGTGCAAAGAAGGACTTCTATTGCAAATGATGGGCAATCCTCCTAGCCCATGTTCATTGTGGGAGATGGATATATTGCAATGATAGGTGGCAACCCTTCGTGCCCTATGTAGGTCTTCAACGATGAAACACAGGAAGACCATAGTAGGTTGAAGTCCCTGAGTAGCTGAGGAGCAATAGTGGGCAATTGAGAGTTGTTCACAAGTGGAGCTGTGAACAACTTGATAGGAGTCTTGATGTGTTGTGGCCTAGATGGACTAAGGCACAACTAGAGAGTATATTGGATAGTCGAGATTCCGTGGCCAGATGGACTTGGAGCACTAGTTGAGACAGGAGTCGCATATCGGGAGCTAAGGGGCTAGACAGGTACATGGTATGGCCGAGGGGAGCTAAGAAATTTGACTTTATCAGCTATATGGTTAGAGTATCTTGTTGAGGGTAGATTGATTGTCAATGATGTACTGACACCAATCCTAAGTTTTGTATCTTGTACTAGTGGATGTATGAGGGCCATTATCCTTGGTACAAGATCCCTAGACTATTGTATTATATGTTGTTTAATATAATGAAGTTGGGTTGAAAAATGTAAAAAGTTGTCCATATTCTGTGCATGTGTGATTTATTGTTGTTTATATTCTATTGTGCAAAGTAGTATTGTTGAGATTCTTGGTTTGGTAGCATCAGATATTTTAAGATTCTATCCTAGACCAAAGGTCATGGAAATTCAACATGGTATCAGAGCGCGTCTAAGATACTTTTAGGGACATTGAAACAGAATGCACAACGAAGTAAATCAGAGGGAGTTGTTGGTGTCTAGATCATGCAACAGAGGGTTCAGTTGAAGACATGGAGATGTGGTCTTGACTGGATTGGTAACGAGATTGGTTGGGAGTTTTGTTGGATTGGTGATGAGCCTGGAGAACAACAGGTTATTGTAAGGCATATTGTTGATCATGGACTTTCATTGATTTTCCTTGGATGGTTGGGATAACTCGATGGTTACTTTGGCATGGATGAGATCAAGTTTATCAAGATAGCTTTATGTGATGGGCTACAGGTTGTCAAGTCAGAGTCTTCATTAGATCACGATGTTGCATATCCAAGATTGGTGGGATTTTCACGTGAGCTATTTGATCCAAGAGGATGAGTGCTTGCAGGATTGAGCCAATGGAGACCATGTAACCTCAAAGGGAGTATCCTTATGGAGGTTTGGGATCTTCTGGTTCAGATGTGATGAGGCAAAGACACTACCAAGATTGTTGGGTTCATTCTATAGGTTATGATGCAGTGATGGATGCCAGATGGGCTAGTGTCATCACCAGTTGATGGTTACTTCCTAGTCATGGAAGTACCTCCCTCACTAAGAGGGATTTTTTATTTTTATGTAGCTTGGGAGGTACTAAAATCCCTAGTGTTCGAGGGTTGGAGGTCAAAGCGCCATAAGTAGACTTGTGGGCTTGGAACCCAAGCTTGGGGTTTTCACCCATAGATGTTTGGGCCAAAATCATGAGCCCGTTTTGACATGTGATGGATGAGGATGATAGATCTCGAAAAGATGATTCTAACCCAATGAAAATCATCCGATTCCGAGTTGTAGAAATGGAGTTATGAATTTTTGAAGGTTATGTTGGGTTTTGCAAATGATGGTCTATGTCAACCTAAGTTTAGGGAGGCGTATTGACAATTGTTCAAGCCCTAGAACATGACATTTTGGAGCCCCAATCTTTAGTATAAAGAGAGGGTGAATATGAGAGCATTATCTCATCCATTTTTGCAACATAAACATATAGAACAACTCATTGGAGAGAAGGGAATTCTCTATTTTGGGCCACAACAAAGGAGGGCATGACATCGTAGCAACAAGGGATTATTTTAGGTCTATGATAGGGTGGCCAAATTACTTGGAAGAAGGCTCATGATCCTTGCTAGAGGGAAGAGGAAGAGGATATATGTTCTAAGTCTATTTGGGGTGCGTTTAGGAGACATGCATCTCTGTTTGTGCAGACTGCAAACCCTTAAAGACTAGTGTAGTAGGTCGGTTGTTTGAGGGGTATTTAGTGCCTAGAACTTCAATGTAGAAGTAGAGTAAGCTTGTGAAGGGAAGCCGCCACATATCAAGGGATGGTTTGAGTATTTTGTGAGGGTTGTTGCAGCATGCTTGGTGCCCTAACTAGGTACAATCATAACAACAATAATATATCAGTCTTGGTGCAGTTTTGTCTTGTGTCAGATCCTTGTCATGGATCAGTTTTGGATCATTTTATGAGGAGCATGTGGAAGCCATGGAGGGAGGGATGATGTGGAGGTCAAAAGCCCTATCGAGTGGGTAGTTTCCACAATGAATATTGGTGATTTGGATTAGATTGATATGTGGCCTATGGATGCCATGTGTTGGGTTAACATGAAGTGTTGAATACCCCATCTAGGAAAATACCTCACAGTGGATGGATCTCCTAGGTGAGGACATGTTGATGGAGCCTAGATTTGTGCAATAACTACTCTATTGCAGAGTAAAGGGCGGATGTGGAGAAGTATGTTGGCAGTTGTGTGTAAGGGTCTCCTAGGTGTAGGGATGCCCTAACTAGGTGCAGATGCTACAATGTCGACTTGGTCACTCGTGAACTATTGGAGTGCAGCGTGAGAGTGGACCATGTGTGAACCAAAGAGACATATTCTTGATTTGGTAGCGTTAGATATTTTAAGACTCTATCCTAGACCTAAGGTCATGGAAATTCAACAACATACAAGGTGAGAATATAACGTACTCTTCACTAGAATGCTGGTCAATACTCTTGAACATAATCTGTGGTATGAATTGTAAAATTTCTTAGAAGTTTTAGACCAATCCTAAGAAGCAATCCATCCAAAATCAATTTTCTCTATTGCAGTAGTCTTATGCTTGAAACATTTGTTTGAATGATGATTCTTCTTTCCATAATGTTCACAATGATGAAGACCAATATAGTGATCTTTCTCATGTCCAACTTTGTCACAACATTGGCATCTAACAATTTTTATATGGGACAACATCATCCAAAAATCCAATAGTATCATATCCCACACTAGTTTTGTTTTTGTTGTGCATGATTTATACTTTCTTCCCAATGTCTTATAAATGTTTTGGCAATGACCAATTTCATATCTATATGAAAATGACCCTTGCATGCACTTGTTTTGTTGGTGCACTGAACTGCTCCATTATCATTTTCTAACTACTGATCAATCTATGAATGTTGATCAATCTCTGAGTCATGCTAAAAAAAGTTGTTCCGAACAAAAATAGGTTCAAAATTACAAATCATCTTTAGTTCTCGTAGTTCATCCTTTTGTAGCTGTGACCCTATTTGAAGAAATTCAAATGTCTTTTGTACATCATGTAGATCAAATTTGATATCAACAAGAATAAATTTGTTGATATATATTATGTCATCAACATTAGATTGTATATGAGTATTCAATAACTCTAATACTTTACCAAGCTTGGTCAAACTAAGGGTGTCGACTTTAAGTGAAAATGCACCCATTTTACAATCAATAACCAACAACTATGCAGATCAACTATAAAGGCTTATTACAAAATATTGATATTCTTGATACTATTGCAAATAAATTAGACCTAGAAAAACTAAAGTTATGTAAGAACAATTAGTGCACTACAAATCTAAAAAATTGTTCTCAAGAGCACACATCTGCCCACTTTCATTCATGAAAATAAACAATAGTATGAAATATGCAAAGTCCAAACAATTTTTGCACAAAAATGTCACTTCCTTATGTATGTCCCTTGACAATGCACGAGCTATTGTGGCATTTTGTTGGTGAAAAAATCAAGTCGATATTCATCAATTATCCCCATATCAATCATATGATAGACCTGAGCCTCACTCTATTCTCTTTACTCTTCATATTGCATTAATGTGAACACAGGTACAACCACCAATGGAGGCACACCAACAAGAGTACTTACAATAGTTAGAAATTGATTAAAAAGAAACCAGAGATCATGGAATATATGTGAGAGAGTAAGTAGTTAACTCTTGTTACAAATTTTATAGGCGTTCGAGATGAACAATGTGAAGTCTTAGCCCTCTGCGACTCCCATGGATCGATCTAAAGAACTTCACCATTTTAAATGGTGATACAAACTCCAGACATGAATCTTCCACTGCCATTCGAGAACAACAAGGCCATCAGTTCAAATTTTTATTGAACAAACCACCATTCTATGTTGACAACAAACTACAAGTAATCATGGAGCAGAGCCAATGGAGAGAAGGATTCTGATAGGTAATTCTTTGGAGCTTTTACGTTTATCTCATTAGGTACGTACAAAAAATGGAGCTCCTACCACATCAATCTTACTAAACAAAAGAAAAATTTCTCAAGCATGAAAATACCACCTTTGATACTCACGTGCAAGGGATATAGGTCAAAAGTGACTCCGCCATTATCTTACGAGTAGCATATGGAATTTTCAGTCAATAAAATTTCCAAGAAATGAACCCTAACAATTTTTTCACTCAAAATCTAAAAATAAATATAATGCAAATCCCATTCCTTTACTAGTGCCATCAGCATAGAAATAACCAAAAAATGTTTTTTTTTTCAAGAATCCAAATTAATACATACAATATCAGTTGAAAATAATTAATATTATATTGTATTGATGGAGAAATGGTTACATGGTTGTAATGTAACTCCTTAAGTTAGGATTAGTTCCTAGGTTGTAGGAGTTTGTTCTCACATCCCTATTCTTTTGAGATGTATGTATTGTCTCATATTTGATTAATTGAACATGAAAGTGTACGCTCCAGTTTGTGTAGTCTTTAGGTGCATCTTGCTCACCTATGAACTGCTAGTTAATTCAATTCACGTTTTTCTTTCCAGTTTTCTAACATGGTATCAGAGCTTAGATCTGGTGAGCCTGATTTACCTATAGAGCCTTATTGGCTACATTAGAGCCATCCTGGCTACAATGCCCTAGTGGCAACATAGGAGTTTCAGTGCTCACAATTTCGGATTCTAGGTGGTCGAAGTGACATACCTTACTCACATGTAGAAATTTATTTTCTCACAAGTCTCAACATATCTCCAGCTAAGCACAAAGCAGTCATCGCACCTTTCGGCCTGACATAAGCGATGATCATTGTGGATTTCAGGAGCAAACCCATGATGATCGACCTCTCCTCAGAGGGATTTCAAATCATCGTTGTTTTTTAGTCTAAAAGAGTGATGGTGTGTTTTCTATGGTTATGAGCTTCATATCGGGCATTTTGGTGGCGGATATGAGTCACAGACACAGAGATCGTGGTAAATTTGTGGCAGATCGACCAGATAGGAGGTAGATCGAGCAGTTTGGTGGAAGATATGTGATTAATTCAAAGGTTCTGAAGTGTTTTGAGATTATTTTTTTTGTATCTTGTAATTGTTCACTTGTTGAGAATCAACTGTAGATCGAGGGATTGGGAATCCGATCAGTCGAAAATGAACAATTTCACAAAATCTTATCTCAACGTGTCTAACAAACTCTATGGGACCAATTATACCAATTGGAAATTCAGGCTACAAACGTTGCTTGAGGGATTGAGTCCTTGGTCGATTGTCAGTGGCAATGAGCAGAAGCTGACCATGGCAGCAGGTGACACGACATCACTAATGTAAGATTGGAATGAAAGGGAGAATAAGGCGAAAGTCTTATTGAATATGTATGTTAAAGACAATATTATCCCGCATATCAGAGACTGTAAATCGTCCAGCGACATTTGGACTACACTTAGGAACCTCTACCAAACACAGAACACCAATCACATCTTGTTGCTCAAAGACAAGTTGTTTTCCATAAGGATGGAGGAGAATGAATCTGTTGCCAGATTCATTGCACGGATCAAGGACCAGAATGACAGATTGGGAGACATCAGGGAGAAGGTGTCTGATTCCAATCTTGTCACAATTACATTGAATGAGATGACGGATGAATAGCATATGTTCATCACAGGCTTGTCTGCAAGGTGGGAAACCCCTATATTAGAAGAGCAAACATGAATCCTGATACAAGAAGAAGAGCGGTGACAAAATTTGAGACCACAGAGTGTCGATCTTGCTCCGATGGCGAAGAAGAAGACATACAAAGGGAAACAACCACAGGCACATAAATGTGGTGGAATTTTTCAAAAGAGACCATTTAGAGGTATGTCTCCAAGTAACATTGGTAATAAATATGACATTAAATGTTTTTACTAAGGGAAAATTGGTCACTTTGCTAAGTTTTGATTTAAGAGACAAACAAATGAGGATAGAAATAAACAAAGAAAACACACAAGGCAATTTTCCGATGAAGGTCATAGTCATGATCTTCGATTATTTGTAGTTGATTATTCTCTTTCAACTATTGAGGAGGATGAGTCTGAAATATGGTTCGTAGATTTAGGCGCGTCTTCACATATGACAGGTAATAAACACTAGTTCAAAATTTTTGAAGAAACTGCTTGTGGAGCTAACATATATCTACGTGATGACATAGGTTATCAGATCAAGGGGTACAGTGATATTTCGATGACGTTACCTGATGGTAATATCAAATATATTAAAAATGTGATGTATGTACCAGGGATTAAGAAGAAATTCATCTCTGTTTCAATGATGGTAGATCAGGACCTGCAAGTCGACTTCTTCAGATCATATTGTGTCATAAAGGACAACAAGAAGGAGCTAGTTGCATCAGGAGTGTGTGTGGGAGGCCTGCATCGGTTGCATGTCAAGAGCATGCCACACCAAGCTCTGGCTTCAATAGGATTGACAACTGACAATATCTGGCATCAAATATTCAGTCATCTGAACCTACAAGATCTCATGCTGCTACAAAGAAAAGGTATTGTTGATGGATTACCTACTTTTTAGAATATTCATCTAGATTGTGATGGATGTGCATTAGGGAAAATGAATAGAGAAGAGTTTCCTTTGAATGCTAATAGGAAGAAAATAGCTATTCTGGAGCTTGTGCATATAAACATATGTGGACCTATGTAGACTAGGATGCTAGGTGGTGCATATTATTTTCTACTCTTTACTGAGGATTACACTAGATTCTCTTGGGTATTTTTTATTAGAAAGAAGAGTCAGACGTTTCAATGCTTTAAAGAATTCAAGAATCTGGTGCAGAAGTAGACAGGGAAATTTATTAAGATTCTCCGGTTTGATCAAGGGGGAAATACAAATTGGGAGAATTCTTGAAATTTTGCAGGAATCATGGGATTATTCAACAGTTCATAGTACCTCACCCTTCATGGCAGAATGGAGTTGCAAAACGCAATAACATAACCCTTGTGGAGTGTGCACGAAGTATGCTTCAAGGTAAGGGTCTATTTAATGGTTTTTGGGTTGAAGCCATCAACACTGTAGTATACTTGAAAAATAAGAGTCCAACTAAATGTCTCAATTTTAAAACTCCTTTTGAAGCACTTTATGGATATAAGCCTACAGTGAACCATTTAAGGGTTTTTGGGTCAAAAGCCTTTGCCCATATTCCCAAGGATGACAGGAAGAAGTTAGATCCTAAGGCCACATAATGCATCTTTGTAGGATATTGCACAAAGTTTAAAGCTTATAAATTGTTTAATCCTTCGACTCATAAAGTTTTTGTGAGTTGAGATGTGATATTTCATGAGCAGACTGAGGAAGGAAATAAGGAGAATAACCTTGAAGAGTGGCACATTCCGTTGTTGATGGAAGAAAGCACTGAGAACATGCAACATAAACAACAACAACAACAAAAATAGGAGGAGGCAAGTGATGCAATCAGTAAGTTGAGTCTGCTAAGGTCTGAAGCAGACAAATTTGAGGTGAGTCCCTTACCAAGAAGATTAAGTAGGCATACTCAACTACCAGCCAGATTGAGAGACTATGCTTTAATGTCAAACATTTTAGATGTTATAGAACCCACAAATTATAAAGAAGCTAGTCAATCTCATGAGTGGAGGGCCGCAATGAATGAAGAATTTGAATCTATTATCATAAATAATACTTGGGAACTAGTTGAATTTCCTAAAGGGAAAATACCCTTAGGTTACAAATGGCTTTACAAACCTAAAATTAATGCAGATGAGAGTATAGAAAAGTTTAAAGCTAGGCTAGTAGCAAAGGGTTATTCACAGAAAGAGGGAATTGACTATGAAGAAATCTTTGCTCCTGTAGCCAAACTGAATACTATTAGAAAGTTAATTGTTATAGCTACAAAACATCAGTGGAAGCTACACTAGTTAGATGTTAAGTCTACATTTTTAAATGGCGATTTAAAAGAAGAGGTTTATTTAATGCAACTTGAAGGATTTGTTTAAAAAGGGCAAGAACATTTAGTTTGTAGATTTAAAAATGATTTGTATGGTTTAAAATAGGCACCCAGGACTTGGTACAAGAAGATTGATTCATTTTTCTTACAACATGGTTTTCATAGGAGTAAGAATGATCCAAATATATATACCATGTATGATGAACAGGGGTAGATAATTTTGATTTCCTTGTATCTAGATGACATGATTATAACAAGTAATGTAGATGCATTAATCAAAGAAATAAAATTGTAGATGTCACAAGTTTTTGAGATGAAAGACCTTGGAAGTTTATATTATTGTCTAGGTCTGGAAGTGTGGAGAGACTTTGGGTAGACTTCCCTTACTCAAGGAAAGTATGTCAAAGGGCTACTCAAAAAGTTCAGAATGGAACAATGTAAGACAACATCAATACCTTTGTAGAAAAACCTGAAATTGTGTATATGCGATGGATTTAAGGAGGTGGAGGCTACTTTATATAGGCAACTAGTTGATAGTCTGATATATTTGACTACAACTAGACCAAACTTAGCATACTTTGTTAGTGTGTTGAGCCAATTTATGTCTATACCGATTCAAAGTCATTGGGTAGCAGCAACAAGTGTACTGAGGTATGGTACTTGTGATTATGGTATTTTATATACTGATACATATGATGTTACTTTAGCAGGATTTTCAGACTCTGATTGGGTAGGTAACCTAGATGATCGACGATCCATCGCGGGTTATGCATTCAATATTGGATCTGGGGTTATAGCATGAAGCAGCAAAAAGCAAAGCACTGTCTTTATCTTTAGCTGAAGCTGAGTACCAAGCAGTATGCACAAGGATATGTGAAGCTATCTGGTTGAGGAGACTTCTCCATAATGCAGGAGAAGATCAGAAAGAAGCGACTATCATCAATTATGACAACCAGAGTTCCATTACACTGGTGAAAAATCTAGTGTTTCATAAGAACACAAAACACATAGATACTCAATTTCACTTTGTGAGAGAAAAGGCCATGTCAAAAGAATTTTTTATTGAATATTGTAAAACACGTGACAATAAGGATGATATTTTTACAAAGCCTCTTGGGAAAGTGAAGTTTGAATTGTTTAGGGGGATGTTAGGACTTCATGATAATCCTTTCTCCATTAAGGGGGAGAGTTGAAAATAAATAATATTATATTGTATTAATGGAGAAATGGTTACATGGTTGTAACATAATTCATTGAGTTAGAATTAGTTCATAGGTTGTAGGATTTTGTTCTCACCTCCCTATTCTTTTGAGATGTATTTATTGTTTCATCTTTAATTAATTGAACATGAGAGTGTACGCTCCAGTTTGTGTAGTCTCGAGGTGAAACTTTCTCACCTGTGAGTTGCTAGTCAATTCAATTCATGTTTTTCTTTCCAGTTTTCTAACAATACCTGTGACTTAAAACCAGACCCAAATTCAACTGCGGCAAAGTTTTTGATGGGAAATCTCGCTCTTGTGGTGGCCTTCGAGATAATTTTTATCATGGACAACAAGTGTCCCTGATTGTGAATTGCAGTTATTATAGGATTGAAAAATGTAGTCAATGAACTTGCACTGCTGGTGGCTCCAACGACACAACAATGGTTACCTATCCACTGCCATCGTCGTTAGCTCTATTGTTATCTACAAAAATATGAATGGATGAACAGTTGCAAAAGGTCAATCATATGCACTTATGTCTCAACGATACATGCGATTTCCATCAAACCTTCCTGTTTGTCATTATTTACTCAAAACCAAAGTCTGAGAAAAAGAAAGTACTTAAAAAAAATTCAATTTAATCACCCAACGGATAAACCACTGCTCTAATATCATTGTTGAAAACACAAATTGGAAATCAATTAAAAATAATATAATAAATAATATACATAATACATATGAATAGAATAAACTATCAATTTAGTTTTCTAATTTTTTTAATCTAATAACCCCAACACACTAACCCAAATTATAATCCCGAAAATTACTTGTGTAACAATTAATTAAGATGCGAAGAAATAGTCAACAAAATTATATAGGAGAAGCATTTCTTTATTGAAATTAAAGCTGTCAAGTTTATGTAATTTTTATATTTCAGCCTTGAAAGAACTTTAGTAACAACCACCATCTCGATAGAATTCATATCATATTTTTTATCCACCATAAATTTATGTGTTTTCTCAAAGCACTGTGATTCTCTAAATACTGGTATTCTGCTGTGATTTTATGCGATCTTTGCTCAGATACAAGTGTCACGTGATCTTTGACTTTTAGTTTATGACTTTTGACATTACTCAAATGATCAGATACAAGTGTCATGGCATCTTTGACTTTTGGTTTATTACTTTTTGACATTACTCAAATGAGCTTAAAAAACGCAGTTGTCTTTTGACGCGACTTTTTGAAAGCCTTTCTGGTGGCTTTTTCCGGTCAAAATCCGGCAGTAAATTACTGGAATCATAAGTTTGATAGCTAGTTTCTGCACAATCAAAGCGTCTTAAGGGTTTTCCAGGGTGCTGAATCCAAATATGCAGTTAAAAAACCATTTTAACTGCAACAAAAACCATTTTAACTGCAATTTCTTCCGCAGGATTCCGTCACCAGAATCTCCAAAAAGTCGCATTATAGACAACTCCTTAAAAAACCAACTGCTTAAGTTTTATTTGTTTTATATTATAAACTATATGTATTAATGCATATTTCATCCATTTGTCCTAGACTTGTCGATCTTCCCTTTCAAAAGTTCCACGCTGCGGTGGCATGATAAATTCTACAGGTAAACTTATGACCAACCCTCTGTTCTTAGGGTTGGTAGATAAGAGAGGAATCTTTGATAAATTGTACATTGATGAAATGTGACTAATTCAACATTGGACGTGTACCCATTCACAATGCTTTCATATCCAATGTCTAGGTACCCCGCAAACATAAATCTGTATTCACTGAGATCATTCCGTGATGCAATTTAGAGATTGTGTGGGCCCAATAGTGAAGCATCCATGTTTCACTTTACAGATTTATATGTCTGGATTTGAAATGGGTAGGTACGTATGCACCAATATAAAAATTAATTAGTCAAATAAAATTTAATTTTAAATAATTATTTTATAATAAATATGTAATTATTATTATATTATTCGAAATATTTTTATTTTTATTTTTAAGAAATAATTTATCAAATGTTTATTTTGAAATAGGCATGTTTATTTTAGTATATTCATTATGTGTCACAAATTAAAAGTTGAGATTTATTTTTCAATGTAGTTATTTTTTTTTGTCTTTTAAATAAATTGATTAATTAAAAAAATAATGAAGTGTCTTTTGAAGTGATTTGTGGGTTTTTGGGCCATATGGTATTGTAACAAAACCTATTTACAAATTAAAAATCTTCATATTAAAGTGAAGCTAAATCTCCACAGTTAATAATCTTGTTAAAATTTATAAATGTATAATATAATATATATATATTATAATAATATATTATATATATTAATATATATATATATATATTATAATTAATAATAATAATAATTAAATAAAGTTATAATTTAGTTAGTTTTTATGATTTCTTCAATTTTAACAATGCCTCTTAGAATAAAGTATGTCTTTTGATGTTTATTATGGATTTATGCATGTGAATGCTCCAGTTTTTGTCTTTAGTATAATTGATTTCTCTAAATTTTATAAGATAAGATTATTTTAGTTTAAAAATAACACCTTTTTTACAACACTATTATTAGAAATATAAGTGGTATTATCACAAAAATTTCTCTAAATTTGTGTAGAAATGCTAGGAATTTTATTTTTCAAATATTTTAAATTATTGGTTAGGAATTCTATTTTTTAGATATTTTAAATTATTGGTTAGGAACTTTATTATAGAAGAAAAAAATGATTGAATAGGAACAATTTTATGAAAATTTATGATTCTTCTTATTTGTAAAATGAAAAATAAAATTCCTAGCATTTCTTCTTATTTGTAAGCAAATTTTGCCAACGCAAAAATGTTGGTTTCTTTGGCCAAATCATTTGTTTGTGCTATTCAACTTTCAAACAAATTACACTCTATTCTTTTTTTTAAAACTAAATAATGGAGTTGTCTATAATGCGACTTTTTGGAGATTCCGGTGGAAGAAATGAGGTTAAATCTTGATTTTTAGCAGTTAAAATGGTTTTTTAACTGCATATTTGGATTCAACGCCCTGAAAAACCCCTAGGAGCCTTTGATTGTGCAGAAACTAGCTATCAAACTTGGGATTCCAATAAATTGCTGCTGGATTTTGACCAGAAAAAACCGCCAAAAAAACTTTCAAAAAGTCACGTTATAGACTACTGCCTAAATAATACATGGTTTATTTACATTTACCGGCGACTAAAATATTTACATGCCTTTAAAAAAATTACTAAAAAAACTTCACACAATATCCTTTAATAGCTTGTCAAGTGCATTGGTTTGAATAATACTATGTTTAAAATTTGAAAAAGTTTGAATATGCCTTATCATAAACAAAACTAAACAAAATGGTAAACAAAATGGTATTGAAAATAGAGTAGCTCTTGGCTAGTGACCCTTAGCAAAAAAAACAAAACCATTTTAAATTTAGCTTGGCCCAGGGCACTTATCTTATGTTATTAGATATAAAACCAATAAATTAAATTTCAAATATTGAAGGGGAAATAAGGATTAGAGGGAGATGAGGCGTTGAGAGTTCTCAGCAACAACTTGTGCAATAAATAAGATTAGGAAAATCAATGACCTGGAAAATAATCATCATAAATATCGAAAGCAAAGATTTTGTCCACATCATCGAGTACATCCCACATTAATCGGGCGTATGGCGCAGCTTTGTTAACTTCGCCCAACTTCTCATCCACGTTATAGATGATAAATCCCATATTCTTCGTGGCAGGATTTGGCAAAGTAGTATGGTAAGGCTATGTGGTTAAATGCGTTGATTTTTTCGTTTTAGTTTAATTTATTATTATCTTGATTATTTTAGGTAATTTAGTGAATATAGAATACAAGTGAGATTATTGTAAATGGATTTCAAATATTAAAATTTTAGAGAATATAAATGAGATAATATCAAAATTTTAGAAAATTTAAGTGAGATTATTATAAATAAATACTAAAATTTTAAAAAAACCGAGTTGATAATAAAACTTATTTCCCTACCAAAATTTTAAAAGCCACAATTGATAATAAAACTTATTATTATATTATTTATATCTTCCTGCACTACAGAAATATAAATAAATAAAATTAATGAATAGAATTTGTATGTATGTGATAAGTTTCTAACGTATGTGTACGCTTTGGGTGACCCTCTGTATTTCATTTTTATAAAACATATTGGGGCATCAAAATTTAGTATATGCACCATGTTTCAACCTTACGTTATTCGGTAGTAAAAAATGTTGTTTTGTTATATACCAAACTCTCATATGATGACTCTCCCTCACGTGCCTATGTTTTATTTACAAAGTTTAATATATTTAAAAAACTAAATATAATTGCACAAAAAATTAATATATTTACAATGTTTGGTAGAACTTATTTGTTACTTTATACAAGTTATGTTAGTTATAACGTTTTTTTGTTTTTTTTATTCTATTACAATTATTTGTTTTATATATGTTTTTTTTTTTTTTTTTCATTTTAATTATAATGAAGTATTATAATGTTACAATGGCTTTGTTATAATGAAGTATTATTAATGTTGATGTGTGCGTTAATTATAAATATGCATAATGATTATATATATATATATATATATATAATATATAAATATATAAAATTAATGTATTTACAAAATGATTATAGATTAATTAATGATTTAATTTTGTTTAAATGTAAGCATTAAGTTAAGTGGAGGGAATAAGCATTTAATAGGATCACGTAGGATCACGTGTGAAACATGAGAAAATATGATAATAAGGGATCCCACAACATTTTTTTGGGATCAGTTAAAGGAGGCGCCATAATCTGAATGATTATAATATGATTAAATCTTATAAACGATCCAAAGTCAAACACTAAAGAGAATAAGAAATGTCAAGCACCAACCTGCCAAAAGAATGAAGTTTTCTAAAAGCCAAAGAAGAAGGGTCCCTATGATTTTGTGGAACCACCAACCCTCCAAAAGGAATATTCACAAAGTATAAAAAGATAAAATAAAACAAATGGGGTAATATACAAAATAATAGGCCAAAGTGGCTAAAACACATCCAATCTTCAAACAAGCGTAAATTGCAAACAACTAATCCAAATGATGAGGTCAAACAAATTTAGATAGACAGATAAGGACAAGTCGAACTCATTTAGGCCTTTCAACATTCTCAAAATCCAATAATAATATTACCAAGTGACTGATTAAAACAGTCCCCATGTGAGATTTATAAGTAACAAATTGTTGGGTGGGGGGGAGGCGCAGCGCGGAGGGGGGATTGTGTTTTACCACAACATATTGATACTCATAATGATGGTAATGAGCTTGATATTATATTTCCTTCTAATGATGGTGCTAGCAGAATACACCCAAATACAATGGAAAATAATAGTAATTATATGCAAATGGATGACGAGAAGTTTTCCATTATCAATGACTTATTTACTACACCCTTGGAGGAGGATGTGCCTCAAGATGATGATGCTAGGATTGAGCATAGTAGTAATATTTGACCAATATTTAGTATATTAATTTATTTTATTTTTAAAGAATTGGAGGTAATATTCTCCTCCCACAATTGCATAAATTTCCTCACACAGTGGTGTTTGTGCTTTTGAAATACTTAGGTATGGAATATAACAAAATTGATACATTAACTAATGATTACATGCTTTATTATGGAAATGTCAATACAAAAAAATAAGGAATTCTATGCATGTCATACCAGTAGATATCAAGATGATCAAGTGATGAAGAAAGTGATTCATAATATTCTTCAATTTATTCCCATCATTCTATGTTTCCAACTATTATTTTAGTGCTATAAAGTCACATGGTTTTTGGATTGTCATGCACGAAATACAAGTGAAGGTGATTTTATGTAAATGTGTGTTGATTGTTCCTTATGGAGGGAAACTAAGGAAGAATGATCTTTTTTAAAAATTAACCTGATGGTGTTAATCCATTTGCAAGGCCAATTAGCAACTAATGATTTTAGTTCTTTTGTGAAGGTTAGATGCATTTCCTCAATGTGGCTAACAATTGCTATAACAAAAAGACTTTCCTATGGATATTGATGAAGAAGAAGCACATGATGTTGAAATTGATTGTTCTTTCAAACCAAATCCCTTAATCTTTGAGTTGAAGGCACACCAAGCCTACAACCACTAATATTGTACTAGCTTTTTCTCACAAATTGGACTTATCAATCCATAGACTAAGTTTTCCTAGCAAATCGTTATATACCTCATCTTTCCTTTTGGAATATATCAATCTCCATAATTTAGATATGAATGCAATGATCCCGAAACCTTTTTTGTCAACTTTATTTACCTGTAGTGATGTACATCATTCTAATAATATCACATGTATGTATTCCTCTTAACATATCTAGGTTCTTGTGCACCTAGCTTTGTTTATAGTACAACATTCTAATAATAACACATGTATGTTGTCCTTTCAACTGCGGTTTGTCCGCTAAACACTACATTCATTTTTTCTACTTTTCGGCCCCCGGTCCACCTACATGCTTGCCTCCTCAAGTATGCTCTCCTTGCTCGCTCTTCCAAGTTGTATAAGCATTAATTTGCTTGAGTGAGATGCTTCCTTATCATCCAACTCATCCACTATATATATGTGTCCTCCAAGGAGTAAGGTGGGTCGATCTACCTAGGCCGACCATGTATTTTGTCTGCCAAAATACCAAAGGTCATGTCTGTTCACCTAGCTCGTCTTTCTGCACGTCGGCCTACCGACTCATTTGGTTTTTCGACACTTCCTATAAACTCGTTGCACATCCCCATACTTAGTTGATTTTCTGATTTTCAGTTTTTCAACTGTCCCGATGGCTCGTCGCCTTTAATCGATATTATGCCACCCCTCCGTTGCACATCACAAATGCTTAGCTCGTGGGCGTGACATACTCCCCCACTCTAAACAGTTGTCTTCCTCGACAACACCATCTCAACAACCCCCATTTCCAAGACTGCAAATCTATATATGTATATGTATAGGTATCCAGATATGTCCACCTCTGACCTGCCTGGTGCCGTCGATATGTCAAACTCTCCAAGGAAAACATGTGCTAGCACCCCTCATATTGGTGACTAGTTGGGTAGCTAATGCAACCATACAATGCCTCCATAAGAACACATGCCCTTACATCATGATGACTCATCTCTACACACTATTGTCAATCGTGTTCATCTCACCCCAGATATCTTCTCAAAATGTTGTAGACTCACTCCCATGAGCAGGTAACAATGACCCTCATCCCCATGTCAGTCTAAGAAGAGGAGGAGGAAGTGGAGGCCAAAGTCTCTCCATCTTCCTCACATATCATCCCAATCCATCTGTCAGGATCTTCCACCTCTAATCTCTGCAAGTATGCTTCTCGACTCTACGTCTGATCATCTAGTCTAGCATCATCATCTTTCTCCATTGCCTCTAGTCTGCTTGATAGATCTAAGATACTATCATACAATGCTCTAATCACCTATGACTTCTCCATATGTTTTTCCTCTGTGCAAGGCAACCTCATATAGACTTACTCATCTCGCTTGACCTCCTCCACATTCATCGCTATCAAATTACATTCGATTGTCGTAGCCCCTATGGTTGGTATACCAATGGGTACTTCCTCATGCTCATCGTAAATGTAAAACTTATTCATGTGTGGAACTATCATTGGTTGAAACTATTTCATAAAATCCATGCCCAATACAAATTCATAGTCATCTATCTGCACAACTGTGAAATCGACTTTGCTAGTCCATTCACCTATGCTCACAACAACCTTCTGAGCTACACCAATCATAGAATTAGGTGGAGAATTCAATGCTTTCAACTATGCTTGAAATAGTATAAATTTAATCCCAATCTTCCTCACAGTATATTCACTCATGAAGTTATGCATTGCACCACTATCCATCATGGTGAGAACAATGCCTTTCCCAATCTTCATCTCCACATATTCCAACTGGTTCCTTTCAAGATCTCTTCGTGAGATCGCTTTTGTAGCCACTGTAGCTCCCAAAATCTTCATAACTCCAACAAAAGTTTCTTCTTTCTTCTTATTCACATCAGATTGTGCCATCGCTACCACTTTCAGTCTTGAAGGACAATTATTTACCCTATGTGGTTCTTCACAAATCCAACACTTCAAGGGCTTCTTCGTCTTCGACTTGTCATTTGATCTCGAAGGCTCCTCTTTCGTAGACTTCTCTTTCAGCTTATCGGTCTTATTCTTTTGTTCTTCAGTTCCTTCATCATAATGTTATACCAAGCGATCAACCACTGCAAAAGCTTCTTCAAGTGTCTTGATCTTTTGCCTCTTCACCTCATTGTGTGCCCAAGGTTTTAATCCTATAATGAAATTGAACACCTTCTCCCTTCCACCATATCAGGTAATTCCAAAAGCACACTTGAGAACTATCGTTGATATGCTTGTAGGATTCCTATTTGCTTTATATATTTTATCTTCATCCTTGCTTCCCAAGTCTCATCTTGTGGACTAAAATGAGCCTGCAAAGCCTTCTTCATGTCATCCCATGAAGTGATTTTTATAGCATCACCACTGGCGATCTGGGCCGTCTCTCTTTGCCACCACATCTTAGAATCTTTCATCAAGAATTGAGCAGCTACCTTCACTTTGGCCTCATCATTATAAATTACCAAACGCTCCAAGTATTACTCCATATCCCATAAGAAATTACCAAGAGTTTTCACACTTCTTTTCTTGTCATAAGAATCAGGTTCTTTGACCTTTACATGAGCAACTCCTCCACCAAAACCTTGCCCAATTTCTTTCTTCAGAACCGCTATTTCATTTTGAGCATCATCAAGATCCTTCTGCAACTTCAAGATTTCTGCCAAACCTTGGTCCCTTGTAGCCCCAATCTCTTTGACTTCTTTATCTGCTTGTGCATACAACCATTTCGTATACTCGTATCGGATTTTGAGGTCTTCAAAATCTTCCTTCAACTTCGTGTGCTCTACCTGCAACCTTGCTTCCATATCCCAATGTTCAGAATATTTAGACTTTACTGAAGCTAAGTCAGAAGCTAATTCTTCAATCTTATCCACAACTCAATCCATAAGAATTGGTTCAGCATCCCTGCTAGATTCCCCCATGATAACTTGAGGTTATTCTGCTTGACTTGCCATCAACTTCCTTTGTGATCTAGTGTAGACCATACACTTCCTTATCATTCAACTTGGCCCTTCGCCTGCCCCTATCAAATTTTCCAAAATCCCTATGGAAAGTCTTGATACCACCTGCTCACCAAGAGATGCCTGCATCCTATGCAATTCTAGGCTCTAATACCACTTTTCATACCCCTATCCCGGTGGTAATCTTTCAACCACACATAGGCAGGTGTGCAACTACTACCCAATTTCTTTTCACCAATACTCTTGAGTACAAACTACTCCTAACATTCAACACTTAGATATTTTATTCAATTTCACTAAGCATTCATCATTCTTACACAACAAAAACATTCATCATCATCATTATCATATAAATATGCAAAACGGATAAAATCTTCTTTAAAAGTGAGGGGAAACTCCTGGGTTAGAGTCTGCCCAAATGATAACAATAATACAAATTTGCAAGTCTTTTTACATAAAAAACCTTTGCTAGGCAACCCCAATTTCACCTTCACAAAGCTTCTAGAACACCAACTCGGCCTGTCGCTTAGGGTTGCCCACCCCCAGGTCGCCCTTTGTTCAGCCTTGCCCAACCTTGTTCCAACTCGTGTAGCGTTTGGGCAGGAGCGCCCACCCGTAGGTCGCCTACCTCAACTTGTCATTGGGCAGGGCACCCATTATGTCGCTTGTTGTGCCCACACTTTGCTTTACCGTTCACCCGACTGCACACTGTTAAGCCTGAATCGTTGACTGCATCACTGTACAAGACTTGGGTAGGAGCGCCCGAGGGTCAACTCGCCGTGTGGGCACACCCGCTGCGTCAGGTCATTTGTGGCAGAGCGCACACCTTGTCGCCCAGCTCATCCACAGGTTCAAGTGCTCACCTGACCCACTCGCCCTACAACTCGCCTTACCCGTCCACAACTCTTCTTGCCTACCCGACCCACCTGCAATTCTACCTTACCCGACTCGCCTTACCTGACTCGCTTGCGGTTCGCCTCACCTAACTCACCTATAGCTCGTCCACCCGACTCGTCCGTTCAGCCCACCTGCACGACTTACCTGTGGCTCACCCACCTGTGGTTTGTCTGCCAAACACTATGTTTGATTTTTTTGCTTTTTGGCAAGGTGTTTCGGCTCCCGGTCTACCTACATGCGTGCCTTCTCAAGCACGTTGTCCTTGCTCGCTCGTCCAAGTTGTATAAGCTTTAATTTGCTTGAGTGAGATGCTTCCTTATCCTCCAATTCGTCCACTATATATACAAGTCCTCCAAGGAGTAAGGTGGGTCAGCCTACCGAGGCCAACCATGTATTTCATCCACCAAAATACCAAAGGTTGTGTCGGTTCACCCAACTTGTTGCTCTGCACGTCAGCCCACTGACTCGTTCGATTTTTCGACACTTCCTATAAACTCATCACATGTCCCGATACTTAGTTGATTTTCTGATTTTTGGTTTTTCAACTCTCGTGATGGCTTGTCGCCTTTAACCAAGATTATGTCACCCCTCTGTTGCACATTGCAAATACTCAGCTCGTGGGCGTGATAGGGTGTGATCCTCGAGTGATTTTGATGACTTAGATACCCCTAGGTCGAAACTTCTCAAACTAGTCAAACTTAGAGAAATACAAACAATTTAACAAACTATAACTATATATATATATGTTAATTTTTAAATAAAATTATTATTATTGTTTTCCTAAATAATATTTAAAGTTTTAATTATTGTAATTAATATTAATTTTAATTAATTTATAAAAAATATTATTTTATTCTTGAAAATCTAATATTTTTTTCATTTAAAAATATATATTCAATAAATATTACAAAAGCATCTATTAATATGTGAAAAAATATTCCTCCTTATATCAGAAAATAAATATTAATATTATAAATAACCATGTACATTTCATTATTACTGCTTGTAAAACATAAACATGTTAATTACTTCTTTAAATATTAATAGTATAAATAACCATGTACATTTCATTATTACTTCTTTGTAACACAAACATGTTAATTGATTCTTTAAAAGTATGTTAAAGGTTTTTTACTTTTGAGTAAATTATTCACGATTTTAATTTTTTTGTTTATTTAATATATAGTTTAACGATTAAGTTAGATTGAAATGTTTTTCATGCATATTTTAATTTATTAAATTGTGAATTTCATGATTTATATAATGCTTCATAATGTATTTATTGCTAATTAAATTATCATTTATATGAAAATTTAATTTTAATTATTTCAATTAATTTAATAAAATTAAAATTTCTTTTTCCAAAAAAATTATATTTTTATGGCGGCATATTGTTTACCGAGTCTTCATATGTATAATATGTGTAGCATCATTGCTTGTCGAGTTCTTATCTAGATGGATACATAATTTGGCACAAAAACTTCCAATAGCCATCACTATTCTCCTTCATCAATATCGTGTCTAGGTCCAAAGGCATCATTAACCAAGGGCATGTAGTAAGTGCAATAATGTAGCTAATATTCTACTATAAAGTAGCTAATAATGTTGCCATCCCATCTAGTGGGATGATGGGTGAGAGTCAAATTTTTTTAACTCCCCATCTTGGGAAGATATTAAAATCATTGCTTAAGTGATATGTACGTTGATTTTATATAAATATGGCTTAATTTTCATGCATTTTGAATTGGGATTTAAAATGAAAACAACAATTTTTTTTAACCATTGATAATTATTTTTCCCTTCGGATTACTAAGGTTAACCATGAATTTCTTGTTGCAATGTTATCTTAACAATAGTGGAAGTTACAATCAGTTTTCCAAGAATCCTTTAAAGAAGGTTTTGAGGGCAGTTGCTCTAGCTATCAAGTCCTATAAGTTTACTGAATCTTTATCCCAGAAGCTCATAGAAAGCAACCCCATCACCCCTAGGATCTATGGCCTTCCAAAGATCCACAAAGAAGGGGTTCCCTTAAGACCTATTGTCAATACCATCGGTGGTCCTGCTTACCTTCTTGCAAAATTCCTTGCCTTAAAGCTTAAACCATTGGTTGATTGCATAGAGTCCTTCATCAAAGACTTTGCAGTGTTTGTTGATGATCTTAAGAAGGTAAAGCTTGACCCTAATGATATTCTGGTTAGTTTCGTTGTGGTCTCCCTTTATACTTGTATTCCCATCAATGAGGTCATGGAGGTTATCAATAGGTTCATTGACCCAGATACTGCTCGGTTAGTTGAGTTGTGTTTTACTTCCACCTTTTTCAGCTTCGAAGGAGAGTTCTATGAGAAAACCTGTGGGGTGGCCATGGGCTCCCCCCTATCCCCAGTCGTCGCAAATCTTTTTATGGAAGATTTCGAGTCTATAGCTTTGTCCTTAGCCCGTCTCTAGCCAAAAATTTGGAAGAGATTTGTAGATGACATTGGTGTCATTTGGTCTCATGGTTATGATGAGGAAATTCGGAAATCCGGATTATTGGAGAGGATTGGGGAAACCCCAAATCCCACCATGAATGACGAACTTCGTTACCCATATGATAGCGCAGTGCTAATGAAGTGAGATTGACTAAGCTTAGAGTTAACTTCGGGAAATTGACGGAGAAACCTGAGGCAAGTTGGTAGAAATTCTCATAAGTGAGGCTGAAAAAACCTATTTCCAGGCCAAAAGGGGGACTGAACGAAACCATAGTGGCTAGGAAGCATTAATATTAGAGGAGTTTATGTAGACTCAAACTGTCCATTCTTCTTCATGATGGGAACTATGTTTACTAGCCACTCGGGTAATCGATTAATTGAAACGAACTTAGCTTTTCATAGTTTTCATATATTTGGATCTCTTTTTCCGTCATCTCAATGGGCAGTTCTTCGCCATTAAGTTCACTATGGAAAAGGAAGCCAATGGTTGACTTCCCTTCCTCGATGTTCTCATCTCTAAGAATATTGATGGTTCCTTCTCCCACCAGGTATTTCGAAAAAAGACTCATACCGATCAATATCTCCATGCCAGCTCTCATCATTTCCCTGCTCAGAAGTTAGGCGTTCTCAACACGCTGGCTACTCGTGTATTAAGAATCTCTGATGAAAAAAACTTAGCAAAGGAGAAGGCTCATCTCCTGGATGTCTTCGGTAAAAATGGTTACAGTAGACACCTAGGTCAGAAAGCCTTCCTCAAGGCCCGAAAGGAGCACTCTGTCCATAAAGATCCTGAAGATCGAATCCTGGGGGTACACCTCCCCTACATCCAAGGAACCACTGATAGGATCGCCAGGATTCTTAAGAAGAATAATATTCCCTCGACCTTTAGACCTCTTAACACCATTCGTAGCTCTCTTAGATCTGTTAAAGATCCTGTCGACCTTAAAGACATGAAAGGGGTCTATGTCATTCCCTGTTCCTGTGGGGCCCCATACATTGGTGAAACTGGTTGCTCGATTAATCAGAGGATTAGTGAGCACTCAACAGACTTGAGGCATGGTAGGGCCAAGTCCTCAGCCCTTGCTAAGCATGCTGAGAACACTAAACATCAAGTTTGTATCGAAGAGGCTCAAGTTATCACAAGAGTGGCACAGTTTCACCATCGTAAATTGAGGGAAGCCCTTGAGATCGAGAAAAGACCTTTGAATCTCAATAGGGATGACGGTTGGAAGATTAGTAGGTGTTGGATCCCAGCCCTTTTACCTTAGCCTCTTCTTCTCCTAACCCCTCTTGGTTTGTTTAGCTGGTCATTGTTTTCTCTTGATATCATTGGTTTAGTAATAACAATATCGCTCTTTTAATAACCTTAGTCTCTTTAGTATTTAGTATTTTTAATTATTCACCCTAGACCTGGATTATTAGTAATTAACAATTTTAATATAATATCATTTACTCATATATTAATTTTTTTTCCTTGGACTAATAATATTATAATAATATTAAAGGGATTAATAACAATAATATTACTAATTAATAACAATATTTTAACAATTTGATGTTATAATAATAATTAATAATAATAATTAAACAAATTAATTAATTAATTAAAAAAATTCCTTAGTCTCTTATTAATAATAATATCAATATTATTAATAATATTAATTTGAAACTAATATTAGCTTGGAGTTAATATAATAATATTACTAATCGTTAATACAATAATATCATTGTTAATAACAATATTTTAATAATTTGATGTTAATATAATAATAATAATTATATATTATTATTATATAATAATATAATATAATAATATTAGCGTGGAGTTAATATAACAATATTACTAATTGTTAATACAATAATATTACTGTTATAACAATATTTTAATAATTCGATGTTAATATAATAATATTGCAAAAAAAAAACAATAATAATAATAATTATTACAATAATTTTATCTATTATAACCGGTCTTTTTAACAGTTGCTCGTTCATATAGCCGTTGAAGGATCTGCATGCTCTATTTAACGGATCACTCAGAATTGTTCCTCAATTTGTCCTGACGATGAACCACACTAGTTGATTCGAAACGGGTCGACAAATGATTCTCTATGTGATTTTGCCGAAATCATTTTCACGATCAAGTATGGATCACATAAGTCTAAACTCTTTAATAATTTGATAAGGTGTTATTTTTTTTTGTTATATTTAGACAATTTCCTTTCTTGTTTGAAGCTAAATTAGTTAAAATCAATCTGTCCTTTCTTGATATTCTAAGTAAATCAAAGGTAACTTAGTCAAACTTGATTAATAAGCTCATTTCTTTGTAAGCTATTGGACACAAGTTTCAATTTTATCAACTTTCTCTGTATTTAGCATTCTTGTTCTCGTGTGTGTTTTCTCCGTCATGTGAAAATATTTATTCCATTGTCTATTTCCCCACAGTAATTATTTTTAATACATAAGCCTCTTTAAACTTCACCCTTTGGAAGGGGAAATAAGTTAATTTTTCATTAGAAATGTTTTTTTCCTTGAATTTAAATTTTAGAAAGTCCACATAGATTTTTCTTTAATGTTTTTAAAGAAATTTAATAAATATGTCTATTTCATGTTAGAAATAGATAATTTCAAATATCGCCAATGATAATGATGTTGATTGAAATTTCCATGAGGAGATACTCAATAAAGTTTTATCTTTACTCATGGGTGATACTTCAAATGATTTCGAAAATTGATCACACTAAAATCCTATGTCATGCTAATTAAGTTAATACAACATAAATAATCAATAGAGTTTACAATTAGATGTTGGTGATGCTTGTTTTAATGATGTCAATGTTAATGAAAGTCTTGATCATTTTGATAATGATTTCATCCCTTCCCAAGTTGGATCAATTGAGTGGTATGTTTTTTGTCGCATTTATTGTGTGTACTAAATTCCAATGACTGAAAAAGGGATGTGTTTATATATTGATGATTGAAAACTATTATAATTAATATGGGCATTGACGATTGAGAATTGAGTCCTCTTTCTAACCCCACTAGTCCGATCAATATTTGATTCTTCAAGGAAGAGTTATGCCAAATCTACTACAATGACTTGATTATAGATTGGTTCAGTGGAACGAACTTGTACGAAGTGCTACGTGTCATTGTTTCAACCTTCGGACTTGAAAAAACACACAAACAAGTACAGTCCGTCCTCTTTCTTTAAGTTCTTATGAAATTTCAATCTGATGCTCAGAGAGAAAGTTATGACGATTTTCCCAATGTCACTTATTTGGGATGCAATTCTGGATCCTGCAAAAACCCTAAATGTCTTAGACCATATCTCCGAAAATATAGTGAAACAAGATTTGAAATTCGGGCTTGAGCTTCACCACGATTTCAGCTCAAATGGTTTTTAATTTCAGATTCTGAAACTTCGTAAAAAACAAATTATAACGAACATTCTACGATGACCTGTTTGAGATTGAATTTGGGAGCTTGTAAAAACTCTAACTTCCACGGATCATATCTTCGAAAATATAGGGAGACAAGATCTGAAATTCAGACTCGCTGTTTAGGGAGATTTTGGCTCAAATGGGTTTTTTTGCTAGATTCTAAAACGTCGCAGAAAGAAAGTTATAGCACAAATTCCACAATGACCTGTTTGGAGCAGTGAAACCCTAGAATCCAAAGCTCTGATACCAAATGTTATGAAACCAGCTCACAAAAAGATAGAAAAGATAGATCAATGACTTAAAAGTCAGCGTCTTCAAGGAGGAAACCTCCTTTAAATTACACAAATGAACAATTCTTGGATGGTACAAATGATAAGACCTCCTTTCTTTATATAGAAGTCTAAGGGGTCATAATGTAATCAGAGCTGACATAACAATAATAATGTAAGGGCACAACAATAACAATAGTGGGGGCACAACAATAACAATAGTGGGGGCACAACAATAATAATATGAGGACTACATGGGCACAACAATATAATAATGGGGTTGCACTAATAACACTAAGGGGTTACACTAGTAGTATAGGGACCTAACATTATCCTTTGGTAATATTATACTCATTATAAAAACAGGAATTATATGTTTTTGTTCATTTTCCTAGACATATTTAACATTTCCAACTTTTACTAATCATGCTCATTTGTAAATTAGGAAAAGACTTAAAGATAAAAACATTGATACTTTATTTCTAGCTCCATGTGATAGTAGTGATACACATAATGATGGTAATGAACTTGATATTATATTTCCTTCTAATGATGGTGCCAGTGGACTACACTCAAATACAATGGAAAAGAATGATAATTATATGCAAATGCAATATGGAAAAATTTCCATTATCAACGACTTATTTACTACACCCTTGGAGGAGGATGTTGTAGGTTTTAACGTCGTACAGAAATTACTTACATACAAATTCTAAAACACAAAAAATAAACAATGCGAGAGAATAACACATAAAACACATATACACAGAAATTTTCCCCTGGATCCCAAAATTGGGACTACTAGCTTGATTTTTCATTATGTTCCTTTCAATGTTATAATACATATTTATACATGTTGAAGCATCCAATACCATAGATAAAAAACCATCGCGTCCAAAAAACATGTGCAAAAATCATGCACAAAACCATAGGTGGGTCCACCCAACCTAACATAGGGTCCAAAACCAAAATTTTCCAGGGCGCTGCCCCAAACCCCATAAAGTGGGGTTACAGGTACCTCTCAAACCCCCAATCACCTCCCCCCCTCTAACCCTCGGTTAACTACGTTGGCTAGTCGTGGAAAGAATATAACACAACCCAACATTCTCCCACTTCTTGTTTTCTTTCCACAGTGGGCCACAAGAGAGCTTAGTCATTTATCTAGCCCTGTAATGCCCATTGTTTCTCTACACCAAGAGAACTTCTTAGAGCTCACAAATTTGTCAATGCGTCTACAGTATTCTTCAAAGTGTCCACCTTTACTAGAAACACCTTTTTGTCTTCTATCATATCCCTCACAAAGTGATACTGAACATCAATATTTGTCTTTGATGATATGCACGATTATTTGCCAAGAAAAGTGCACTTTGGCTATCACAGTATATCCTTATAGCTTCCTGTACTAACCCCATACTTGAACACAATCTTTGCAACCAAACTGCTTCCTTGCTTGCATGAGTGGCTGCCATTATCACCAGTAGCGTTGATATTGCCAACAGATTGTTCTTTACTCATCCAAACTAACTCACCCCAAATATTAAAACATAAGCCCACTTGTAGTCTTCTCTGATCAGATCTCTAGCCTAGTCTGCATCAACAAAGCCATGAATATCCAACACTCTGTCCAATCGTAGTCTTCCTTGGTAGCACAAACCATAATCACTAGTGCCATGCAAATACCTGAAAACCCGCTTCACTTCTGTCCAGTGCTCCTTCCCTGGTTTTGACATAAACCTGCTTAATACTCCCACTGCATGTGCAATGTCTGGTCTTGTACAAACCATTGCATACATCAAGCTACCGACTACACTTGCGTATGGAGCACGGGACATGTCCTCTTCCTCTTCTTGTGTCTTAGGACACTGTTCAGCAGATAACTTCACACCTACAGGAATAGGAACCTTCACCAGTTTACTATCTTTCATATTAAACCTCTGCAGCATTGTCTCGACATACTTCCTTTGGTTTAACGAGAGCTTCCTGTTTGTACGATCTCTTTTAATTTCCATGCCCAAAATATAGTTTGCTGCACCAATATCTTTCATTTCGAATTTGGAGGGAAATTGGGTCTTCAAATCTTGGATAATTTCTTTGTCATTTCCAACCAGCAACATATCATCCACATACAAGACCAAATA